>JAYMSV010002335.1:0-11234 GCA_036897745.1 Erodium moschatum
CGCGGGCTCGACGGTCCCATGGTGGATTCACCCAATGCGAGTTCCAAAACAGAGCATAAAACTGTTATGCTTAGACGTGGGCACTACGCGCCACCTGAGGATGCCCACGCGCCACTCGACAGGAAACGAATTGGGATGTATAGGGTTGGGGATTTTCCTTTGCCCTATTTCCTGATGGAAATGATGGAGCTAGGGGTCGGTTCTTAAAGAGGCTCGAAGATCTTCCCGGGAAAGCCCGGGCAGGTTCATCACCGTCGATTGGATTTGGACCGTTGATCCAACGGTCAGATACGTCATTCGTCTTGCCTCGCGGGCAGACCGACATGATCTGTCATGGACGGCTGAGATGTGGAACATGGTTGACGTGGACGGTGATAGGCTTTCTTGTCACGTGTGGGACCTCGTACTCTATGACGTGGGGGTCTGTCAAGGCAGCTTACACACGTGGTTAGTTCGACCAATCAGATTTCATATATTGTCATAAGCAGACACAGGTGGGGCCCGCTACTCCACACTTTAACGCGATTATTTAAATTCAAATTTGGCCTCACCAAATTCATCATGAGCAATCAACACATTAACTGTTTTTTAAAAGAAACATTAACATTAGTAGCACCAACAATCTAAAAGGTATCCATGGCGACACAGGGAACTATCATTTTTTATGCTACACATGTTTCACTATCGTCTTATATTTTTCTGAAGATTGTATTTAAAAGTATATCTTCTAAAATAACAAGTTTTCGATGGGTCTTCAAAAAGTGAAAAAAATTATTTATAAGACTAACATGTTGATCTTCTTCCCACTCTGGCTCAACAGAAGAACTGAGAAACATTTGTTACATTATGTTTGGTCCACAACATCCTAAGACAAAAGCGTCAGTAAATTATTGTGACTTTCACGCCTCATCAAATACAAAAGTTAGAAGGATGAAGATGTTACATTAACATGTTAACAACACAGACATCTTCCCTTGAAGATCCTCTGTACCAAGAAACACAAATGTCTACTCTACAGTAACAAGCTTGTCGCTGAATGCAGACGAGGAAATTAGTGGACAGTTTTGTGTCAATTATGGTTTCAAATTCTGTCTGACAATCAAATGGTAAGAACAAAACCCATCTCCCAGTTAGGAGAGGATTGGATTTATTAAATAAGAGTACAAACTAAACATAAGATCCATCAATCTGTGTTGCAGACAGAGATACATAATGCCATGAAAGGACTCGCTCACTAGCTGCAACATTATGCGCAGCAACTCCTATTGTAAATGGTTTCATCTACAAGAGTGAAAGCTCCCCAGCAGAAACGGTTCTCTTCACAAGTTTGGCCCAGGACTCATTGGTCTCTGTAATAACCTTAAGAGCATAATCCTGTTCAACACACACAAGTTGGTTCAATGATCACACAACTCAAAACATGAACCTTGTACTTGTTGGTAAAGAAACAATAGCACAAATATAAGTTGTTACCTTGTTTGCTGCCTTGTTACCCAGACCGAATTTGTTAGCAGGCTTTCCATCAGGGATCTTGTAATCTCTAAACCAGTCCCTGATTGCAGTCAGGGTGCCCTGAAAACCATAGTGGCATTACCGGAGTTAGAGCTTTTTATTTACTGTTCTGTCTAAACATTAAGGACAGGATTATCATTTATGACTCTGATTCATCATTATGAGAGTCACGAGGAACTCTTTGACAAATAATCTAGCAAGGGAGCAGAAGATTAACAATATTCTCACAAAAGATTCAACAAATCTAATTTACTTGTAAATTTCTTTCCTCAAAAAATGAGTTCTTTTATAACCATGCATTCAATCATCAAAGAACCATGATTTTAAAACATGGTTGAGGCAGTAAAATCGAGCCTTGAGGCAGCGCTTCACAAGGTACACTTGAGGCTTACACCTTGGACCACCTCGGAACCCATGAGGTGGTGCCTCACCGCCTCATTACTGAAGGGTACGCCTCAGTTTTGGTGTTTTTAGGGCTCTTCGTGTTTTCAGGTTGGCCTAAGTTATATAATGATTGAGCTTTGTAAAAAAATCGGGTAAAAACAAAAGATGTAAATATCTATAAAAAAAACTATCTGTTAATGAAAAAATAATCAAGGCCGAGGAGAGGATTGTGTTTTACTTCTTCGTGGACTGTGGTGTAAATATACATAAACTGATCTTGCTGATTTATATTGTAGATTGCACTTTTACCATCAAGTTTGGCTGAACTTGATCTTTAGTGTTCAGTTCATTGGTTAATGAAAATTTATGTGGTGTATAAGATCAAGTTGTTCAGAAAAAATAAAGGTTGATTTTTTTAAGTTTTATAATAAAATGTACATATTATCATATGATTTATCTGTAAAATTAGAAATCAGCTTTCTAAACTAAACAACTCTTAACCATTTTTAGCTCATGTTAAATTGTTAATTGCTAAATATGTCTTTGCTATGAAATTATATGTTGTTTGAACTAGATTGTATTTGTATGTCAGTTTGTGAATTTATACACTCTAGTTCAAACTTTCAAAAAAATGCTGGAGCCTGGAAGTAAAAGTTTGAAGTTGGAGATAGGTATGTGTAAAAATGTATAGTACGCAATAGCAATATATGCAATTAACCCTAACTAATATTAGATGTCGTGTGGAATTGAAGATAGTTAGCCATTAAATTTTTTTAAAAAAAATCTTCTATCAGGGGATGGGAGGTAAGGGAAACTGTAAGAACTTTGATAACAGACATACCGGGAAGTGCTTCTCAACATCATCAACATCATTCACAAGTGAGGCTTTCGGATCATCCAATGAAATGGCGATAACTTTCCAGTCAAGTTCTCCCTCATCAATCATAGCTAACACGCCCAAGGGCTTGACTCTGAGAATCTCACCAATGTTTCCACGTCTCTCACCAATCTCAACCACATCCACTACAAATTGAAGAAAACATTAGGGCAATGAAATTCTAGTTGTGACCAAAAAACAGAATATGTGGGTACATGGATAAAGCTCCACATAAATGAAAATAAATACACACCTGGATCATTATCCCCAAAAGCCCCATCAACTTCAGGGTTTGCAAAAGATGGGTCTTCCCATGTTTGTGGAAGCAATCCATAATTCCAATTAATATTGTAGCTGAAGGACACAATTAAAGAGTAAAATAAAATGTCATAAATATATCAGTGCCATCAAGGACACACGACATGGATGATAAAGATAGCGAGCATGGGAAACATATGAGAGGTTCTAACTACAGGGGATTTGGCAAAAAAACTGGGCATTGAACCCTCATCTTGACCATTGGTTAGAGCTATAATGACTAGACACGTCTAAGTAAAGGTATCCTGCACCTATGAAGTTCGACATAACAAAACTATAGTAGATTCTCATCACTTCACGATAAGCATGAGCATGACTCGAAATAATAGAAGTGAAGCAAGACTCAAATTCGATAAGGACCTTAGTTTCTTTTATTTTTAGAGGATAATCCATGAGTATATATCGAAAATGAAACTGATATATGACAAAGCACATGAAGTGGAGTACTAGCTATTTCCAAAGCTCTAAACAAACCAACATAGAAACAAGATTGTATAATATTCTCATGAGGTTACCATATTTCAGGTAAGAAAATCATATGGAATGCCCGAAAACAACAGAGTATCTTACGGATAGTATCTGAGTTTTCCCTTCTTGGTATCCTGCTTGATGGGAGTGAACTGCTCATCCGTAGCAACCTCCATTTTTGCACTTGACTCTTTGGGAATTTCTACGATGAAGTTGAAAGTGCCATCACCCAATTGCAGTGGGATATCATGCCAAGGAGACACCTGAAATTTATTGGGAAGGTCAAGGCGTTAAAATTTGTTCACCAACTTTGCATAACCAGATAAATACCTGATTGTCATTATCATGTGCATAACAAATCAAACTCAATAACTTTCCAGACTTCAATCAGTGTAACATTCTAAACATCAATCCCAATAGAAATATGTTACTTTTGCATCCACCCACTTAACCTAACCAGCTGGTCCATATACATTTCCAATTACCCAAATATGGAAATATCAGTGTTTGATATCATCCCTCTCACATTTTCTAATCAACCCAGGTGAGTGAGAATGCATCTATCTACTATATTCAAATACCAACACAATCCCACATCAGCAAAGAAAAAGATTATACTAACTCAAGCCAAGTTCCCATAACACAAGATCAAAATAATTTTTTTATATAAAACTTATACTAGGGATTAAGCTAATTAGAATGAAATACCATCTGAAATTCACAGCTAAAAGACAATTATTCACAACATCACATCTACCTTCCCAGCAACCACCAATTACCCAGATACAACCGGATGCAAAATCTTCGAATGAACCCACATTGGGAACCAAGCAGAACACAAATGCAGTAATAAAATGATAAAAAGTTAACCTTTTTGCCGGAATTGTCGACGAAGAAGACTCTGTAGTCGAGGGTTTCGGGCTGGCCTTCCTCCTTGGTCTTGAGAATTTCTGGGTTCTGGATGGCTCTGCAAGTGAAAAACCTTTTGGACGACACCGAGAGTCTCTTGCTGGGGAAGCGGAGACCGTGAGAAAGAGATCTCTGCTTGAGGGAAAATGAGCGTTTGGCGAAGAAGCAAGTGGTGGTGGTGGTGGCCGAAGCTATCACTCTCGCAGTTGTCGCCATGGCTGCTTCCGGTCTGGTCTTTCGAAGCTCAGTACACTCTGATTGAGAATAGAAGAGGAAAAGGGTGGGAGAGAAAGAGATGTAGGTAGGTATACTTTATATGCAACTGACCGCACAAAAGAGAACAAGTGTCGAGTCCTGATTGGCCCGTCTTGCTTTGTATCTTCGTATCACTATATATTTACCTGAAAAACATTATTGTATCTTATTTATCTTATTTTAATTTATATAAATATAATTTATCTTACTATAACTGATATTTTATATTTTCGTCGTGGATTGAATTCCTGACACAGATTATACAATAAAAATCATTTTTTTTAAATTCGTGTAATTTTGGTGCACTGTGCACATGAGCATATTTTTTATTTTTGTGATTTCTTTTTTAAATAGTATAATATACAAAAATTAGACAGTTATTCTGTAGTCATGTGCTAGCCCGAGGTTGGGATAAAGTTATCTTAAAATGCGGCTTTTGCAAAATTGAAGAGTCAATAGACCATACATACCAGAAATACAGAACAGTTATAAATATTTACTAACTGAGATATCATTAAAATAATATTATTGCCACTAGAATATAAATTATACGTGCAATTCGCTATATTTCAAAAATAAATACTGATCATTTTCAAAAAAAAATAAATAAATAAATAAATACTGATCGAATTATTCTTATCCAAGTTTCCCAGTTGATGGACAAGATTAAGATGGATAGCATTTATAGTTTTCAGATAGCCAAAGAAAGGCAAAAGATGCAGAATATATCAGCAGACATGTTTGTCCAAAAATGCTGATCCTCAATCATGTAATGATCCATTGATCTTTAAAAGTATATCAGAATCTTTTACAGAACAGAACTAAAACCTAGTGTGCATAATCTGATAAAATCACGAGAAAAAAAAAAATAATATTGGCACACTGAAATGAGCAGAGACAATTCAACTTCCTGGACCCCACCATTTTAACATCTGTCAAAAATACCTCAGGAACACAACTAGAGCCCTTGGTTCAGATTCCATTTGAGGTCAAATATGGTACAACTTGTTTCTTCCTTAATGACAGTAAAGTTTGATCACTGAATCAGCACCCGCAGTGAAGAGCCATGGCTGTCTTGGATGAAACTTACAGTCCAGAACTCCTGATACAATTGCCAACAGAATTGAGAATGATATCAGTTAACTTTAAAGTATGTTACAGTTCCTTAAAAGTTTTTAGTCCCAATTCCCACAGCATAGTTTGGAACTTGCATTTATGTACAGATGAATTCAAGGTACTGACCTCTTCCATTGGAGCTTCCATGTCCTCGAAGAATCTCCAGGGGAACAATAAGAGGATTCTGGTTAAGATCTGAATAAACCATCCCGTGAAAGACGTATGCAGTGCAATCATCAGAGCATGATGCAAACAGAGGATATGAGCGGTGGAATGCCACATTAGTAATATCCTTGGGATGAATCCTGAAAATTTGCAGAGTCATGTCACAGATTGCACCTCCAAAACAAGTCATGGCAAATCAAATTTTGCAACACATAACGTTATGCCTTAATTTTCCACAATATTTGTTCACAAACACACTGAAAGAATATTCATATTCAGAGAACAATCAAGCATACAGTTACTGATATTATGTTCATCTCATGATCATACTTCCATCTTGAATTTCCGTTTAGACACGTTAATATAGGAGACATACTTGAGAGTTTTGTAAGGCTTTGCAGAAAGGTCCATGTCAAACCAAGACAATTTCCCCTCTTTGCTGCCTACAATTACATTATCACCTGCAAAGGGAGCACGTGTAAGATAGGACACAACATAAATATATCAACCATGAAAACAAAATTAAGAATATGAGAGGAAGTTTGGGAAATGCCTGCGGGATGAATCGCGATGGAAGATATTTCACGAAGTCCACTCTCCAGCCTTTTAATGGTTTTGAGCTTCAACAGATGAAATACACGGACATACTTCTTTGTTGCAACAAAGATGATGGAAAGAGAGGGATGGAAAACTGATGTAACTGGAAGCCCGCGCAACTTGAATGGAACGCCTTGGCTAATTTTCTTGGAGAGCTGGTGAATGAGAATTGCTTTTGACTCACGTGATAAACAAGTTAAGAAAAGATATGAATGAGCGTGATTGAATCATAATACAAAAAGGTGACAAAGTGCACATAACTCTTTGGTCAGATACAAATATCACAGATTTAATCGTGTATAACAATGCATGAGACAAAACAAAAAGGATATCAGCTGGCATAGTTGTAGATAGGTAATCTCCTTTGCGATGCCATTCTACTGTAGACACACTCTGGCAGAGCACATCAAAAGCAATCAGTTAGTTTTCGGAGGAGAGCATCCCATTAATTTAAATATCAACATAACAACACCAGAACATGGGTGCAAGTAAATGCATGGGGGAAAGGCAACTGACCTTAAAATGCCTTAACCTGATTCCCCCACCAAGCTTGTCTTCCTGTAGCCAACTCACTATGGATGCCATTTTGCCTATGCATGAGGAGTCAATGATGAAAAAGTCAGAAAATAATCATTTTGTAATTACAAAAACTCAATAAAATAGCTAATTAAACAGACCAGAGTCCTCGGGAGCATTAGGCTTTTCGATGTGTAGAAGTTCTTTGACCTTCATCTGTTGTTCTCCATCACCTAACCCGGTGTTCAAGATAAGTACATCTTGTCCCCTGTAAAGTAATAGTCGCTAGTTTTGAGTCCCATAAAACAAATTAACCACGTTCAAAGAATTCTAAATGCGACCCACTAAGAGCAAAGCAATCAGCCTTACGCAGCTACTGCCAGGACAGGAAGCTCGGACAGAGGATTCCACGCCACGTAATGGACAGGTTCCCCAATCTCAAATACTTTTATACACCGAGTAGTTTCAACCTCCCAAATACGCACCGTTCCATCAGAAGAACCTTAACATACATGACGGAGGATCAGAATAACATACGAATAATAGAAGTACAGACTGAATATAATTTGAATCTAAGAGAAATATGCACACCGGAAGCAATCCATTGCCCGGAAGCATCAGTTGAAATTGAACGCACGGCACCCTCATGGCCTCTATATTCAAGATAACAAGCTACAGGGTACGGCTTGAGATCTTTTTTACTTGGTAACTTGGGCTTCAAAGATTCAGGATCAATATTAATCTGGAAAACATAATATAGCAATTTGGATGAGTTTGGTCCAGAGCAATAGATAAGAAGCACAAAGTATAGATATAAACCAGTACAAGACGAAAAGGATATAAACCCGATAAAAATTTAGTTTTAGTAATACGGATGTCTTACACGTTTCTTCCGAACTCTGGGGCACAAGTATAGATCCAAACAGCGATCAAAGGACTCCTTCACAGACTTCTCATATGCTGGTATACTTCTCAAAGATGTATAACTGAATGAATTAAAAAGAAATTAGATGCCACATATTCAACCATCAAGCAAGAGATGGGAGCAAGTTTAACTTCAGTGCAGTTACCATTTAGGTATGAATTTAGGACGGTCTTCTTCAAACATCAGCTGGTAAGAATTGATTTCTTCTTGTGTTGGGATGTATTCTTTAGAAGGATTATATGATTCCTCATGGCCTGAGAGCTCGAGTATAATTAGGATGTGCAAACAAGTTTAAAGGAGTTTAATCAAGTATTAAGTAAATGAAATCGGCACCTGGCAATTTTGGCTTTGGAGGAGGGATGTAAGATAAATGTGCAGCCCTGTCTGCCGCACTGTCATCTTCCCACAAGTTATAGAAGCGTGGTTTCTCTTCTGGGTTGTCAAACTTAATTAATCCCTTGCGAATAGCCCTTACAAGGGCAACGACCTAAAGATGTATAAAAATATGCCACCGATCAAGTAACAGTGCTTGAATTTTCATATACATAATATATACTCTTTAAGCAAAAGATCCCACTCATTGCCAATTTTTAAAAGAATGATAAAAAAAAGGATCTAAAAGGTGGATGGAGAATGTGCTAATCAAAGGTAATAAATCCTAAAATGGTTTACCTTTTTACTTTCCCACTTCGAAGGAATGAATCGTCTTTTGGGCTCAGGAGCATTTGACAGTGGATGCTTCGCACCATCCCATTTAAACCAATCAACATAAGGCTGCATTCAAGAAAATAGAGAGGTTAGCTTCAAGCAGAGAATTAATTTTTTACATGCAATGGATTAATAGATATCTGTGATAAATCAGTAGAAACTACATACAGCATATTGATCAAACTCCGCATGTGGGGCCTTTCCTTTAAGTAATCTACGTATAAGTCTGGTCTCCTCTTTTGTCAGCTCTACTTCTTCATCATTATACTCATCATATATCTTACGCCTGAAAATAATGCAAGATAACTAGAGTGAGATAATATACAACAATCTGAGACCACAAGTTAATACAGAACAGTTATCCATCAGAAGAGGTGTGTCGTTAATCATGCCCTATCCCCAGGACCCAAATACACGAATTACAAAGCAAAGTGCATGGTGGGGAACTGTCAAATTCCTAATGCAAACAGAGCCAGCATCTTTAATGAATTCATGATGTGTTTGAACTAAGCAATCTAAATGTAAAGTGACTTGTTGAATAGTAAATTGCAGAGCATTGCTAAGAACAAGTAAAAAAAGAGAGGAACCGCAGTAGTTGCATGTAATATGAGCCCTTGTTAATAATGTTCTTTTATTTCCAGCCCCAGATTAATCAAGGAAGACTTTTACAGTTTTTATGGACTTAACAAGGAGAATTTGAGCAAGATAACTGAACTGATTTAGATTATTGCTGATAAAATGGGCTATAAATACCAGCGAAAAAGGTTGCCCTTGGAAGAGCGATGCGGCAAAAGTAACTGAATAACTAACCAATTTTTTGAGTCATCAGCACTAGCAAGAAAAGAATCCAGTTTATCTTGTCTTTCCTTCTTTTTTATCTTCTTGCCGGTAATGTCATATCCAATATGTTTTTCATCCTTGTACCACTCCAATGGAACATCTCCAATTGTATTTCGTGGAGCCACCTATTACCAACATAAAAATGATGAGGTTAGGATAAAAATAAAAATTAAATGTCATTGCTGAAAACTCCATTCAAAGTGACACATAAAGGAAATGCGAACCTCATCTTCTGATGAATCACTTTCTTCAACTTCATCATGGGATTCTGAATTTTCACTTTTATCTTCATCACTGTAGGAACCATCATTTTTGTCATCAGCAGAAAGTCCCTACCATAAGAAAGAAAGAAACATACTTTGTTAATGTGAAATAATAGAGAAGCTCTCAAAGCATTTGATTCTTCAAATACTGCAATAAGAAGTGCCTCTTTCAATGGGATACAAACTATGTCTTACTGGGAAGAAGACAAAGTAAATAAGCAAGAAATAACAGACTTGCTCGGATATGGGACTTGATAAGCTAGTAAAGTAACCAAAGCCCTTACAGTTCTTAAAGTAAACTAAGTTCAATTTCTAAGGTTCTGTTTTTCAGACTCAAGTCTCCGTGCATATATATTGCCTAAAAAATAAGTATCATTCTTCATAATTCTGGGTTGATACTTGATAACATTTTCCAAATTTTGGAACATGAGGTTCAACATAGTTATTATATCAAACTGGATAAAATTTAGTAACAACCTCATCTCCAGAGGATTGACTTTTTCCATCTTCTGATTGCCTCAGTGGCTCATCTTCGTCATCCTCAAACTCTGAAAGCTCCTAGAATCACAAAAACACAACTTCGCATACATAAATTCCATACCTCAAAACTAATTCAACACACACCAATTTGATTGCATTTAAGACACACCTCATCCCCGGAGTCCTCCACTTCACTTCCACTTTCTCCATCTTCAGACTGAATCGACCCAAAATCGTCAGATTCATCAGACCCAGAAAGCTCCTGCAATCACACAACCACGTAAACCTCTACAATCCTAAAACTTCACAAATTCGCTGAAATTTCCGGACACTAAATACCTCGGAATCGGAATAAAATTCAGAGCTCGACGGTGACGATTCTTGAGCTTGTTTAGCTCTCAACGGCTGTCTTCTTGGTTGGGGCTTTTGAGTCTCCTCCTCCTCTACCACCACCTTCCCCTTGTTCTTCTTCTGCTGCTTCTTCTCATCGGGATTTGACTCCACGGTAGCTTTCCTCCCTACCCCCATTTCCTATCTCTATATGTGTGTCAGCCGAGGGTTCTAGCGTGGATAGAGACTAGAAGGAAGTGATGCTATGTGTCTCGAGCTTGTGACTGAGAGAGAGGTTGAAGAAGAGAAGAGGGTGGTTAGGGTTTAGCTTCGGAGGTTTTAGGACGGAACCGGAACTCGTTGGGCCTTGGGGCTGGTGGTTAATGGGCCTACTTTATATAGTCCAGCTAATGATTCTATATTTGTAAAAAGAAATGGGGATAATTATGGTTCCAACCCTTGCTAGACGTCCACATCAGATCTTATCGGTCAATTATCTTTGGTTTTGCTTCTTTAACTATGACTATTCGAAACTAAGAGAGAAATTCTCTCTCGCATCTTGTCGAGAGCT
>JAYMSV010002336.1:0-11234 GCA_036897745.1 Erodium moschatum
CACAGTTTAATTTAAGGGACTCAACTTACAATTCTACACGATCAACACATGAGTCGCATATGTGTATATTGTTCACTCCTAGTCCTGGTCATCTCATCTATATCACATTCAAATCATTTTATCATGTAGATATTGAAAGTGGGTCAAGTTTCACCGTGTCATCCTGCTCTTTTAGTTTAGGGAAAGGCGCCACCAAATCATCGCTCTCATTTGTGGTTAATTTGTAAATCAATCCGGTCAGTACGCTTATTGCTCAAATTTTCTAGACAATGTTGCGAAAACCAGTTAGATTGTATTTTCTTGACGATTTGTTTGATCAATTCGTATAATGCTCGGTTTGTTCCCAAATGAGCAGAGCTCTAGGGCTAGCTCGATTTTTGTTCCCTTTGGTTCAGTGAAGAGCACAATGTCAAAACTAAGTCAGTCTATGGGTTTTATTTATCACAATACAAGAGTCTTTGCCTGGCCATGAAAAAATTGTGAGAATCTGGTAAGTGATATTGTGGCTACTCAACCATTGTATCGTAGCATATTTTCTGTCTACTTTTTTTTGGCTTATCTTTCTTTTTCTTACCCATATTTGATTCTGTTGATGAGCTTGAACTTTCCACTGAAATGGTGTTTGTCAGAGGCAATAGTACAACCTTTTCACTCATCTGACTCTTGTTACTTGTGACTGTGCTATCATGACCTGGCGAGTCAGTTGAGTCGTGCATGCTGCTGCTGACTGAGTCTGATTGTGCTGGGGAGAACTCACTCATGTGGCAAATGGTGTTGCCTTGCCTTATGTTATCTAAGGCACAGACCACCTGCAAGCGGAAATTGAGTATGTCATTTCTTTTTATTTAATTGTTCAAAAATGGTAGGTTACAATACAAGCGTGTCATGCCGGCTATCTAAACCCAGCAAGTTACCCAGTTGTTACAAGTAGTTGCTCTTTATGATGTCTAGAACTCAGTTCCCAAGTTCATTTGTTTATATGATTTTCTTATACATACATGGTCAAGTCTAGCCTGCTACAAAGTAAGTTTTTATTGCATGCATAGTTGTCTATAAACACTTCAATTGTGGTGTATTGTTACCTTATCCATCGCTAATCTTTTTTGAGGATCCTTGCTAAGACATTTTTCTGCCACTCGAACCATCCAGAAGAGTTGGTGGACATCATGGGAGTCTAGAATCCTCTTGTCAATCAGACATGGATAGTTTCTTTGTTTCAATAATGGCCTAGCCTGCAAAAGAAGGTAAATACGGAGAACAGACCCTTCAAAAAATAGAGCGGAGCATGAACTCCTCTATCTCTCTGCTATTTTCCTATATATATTACAGATAGTACAAGGCATCTTGTCCCACAGTTCTGTATGTAGGCTCACAGGGTTGCCTTTTGTTTTATGTTAAAGTGTGTGTCCCACATTGAAAGTGTATGGACGAATTGACCACTTGATAGGCATATGGATGCCTCCACCCACCAGCTTGAGCTTTTGGGTTGGATTGGGCTTTCACATAAACATAGTTGAGAGAAGAGAGGAAAGGAGATAATGTGGTTCTAATTCACTGTGATATTATTAGAACCAAATGTTTTCTTTTGGTCTGATTGTACTTTAGGCATGTGGAAAGGACTTAATCTCCTGAACAAACATAGAAATCTAGCACATAAAAAGAATTTCTTAGCATTTATCCTTTGTGTGGTTGATTGCTAGATATGCAAATAACAAAGTTATACGGTTTTGAGATTGTTACCCATCCCACCAGACTTTTCCCTTTTAGAATTTTGTCCGTTGTTGTCTTTCCTGTAATTAGCTGTAGTAGAACCACCCCGAAGGAATAAACATCTGTCTTGGTTGACACTTTTCCACATTCTGCATATTCTGGTGCCAAGTATCCCAAAGTTCCAACAACTCTTGTGTCTGTTGAATGATCTGAATCTTCATGCTGAGTTCTTGCTAGACCAAAATCTCCTAGCTGATATACTTACAATGTTAGACGAGCCTTGATGTAGTAATGTAGTCTAATGTATGTTAAGAGTCAATTCTAATAAAGACATGTTTCCGTTTTGATTTTTCTAACAGCAATACCATGAATCTTGAAAATATATAAATTCTCAGTCGATTGCTGTCTGGGTATATATCATCCTTCTTGAGCAAAAGTAAATAAATAAATAAACTATACAGCCTGGGTAGTAGTGAATATGTATTGATCTGTTTAGTTGTTGGTATTAGTTAGTAAAAGTTTAGTTTTGATTATTATGCAATGATAGTATTATAGACTCAAAGCACTTATTTAGTTATTTTTTTATCAGCTAAACGAAATTTATTTCAAAAATAGGAAGTCTGTTCCCAAGAAAGTAAAGGAAAACCACTTATAAAAGTTATGTCGACACATGTCGAGATACTTACCATTGACTCGTGATCATGGGTTACAAGAATGTTATTTGGTCTCATATCTCTGTGGATGGTGTTATTGTCATGCAGATACTTTAGACCTTTGGCAGACTCTAGAGCAATTTTCATCCTCTTTTCCCAACTTAGTGGTTTGCGGGCATGTTCTGCATTATACAACAAAATTTAATGTTAGTCACTGAAAATTTGTAGATGGTCAATGTCATCTGTAGTTCACTTCTTTCTTACTAGATAGGTGTTGGTCCAGTGACCCATTGCAAACATATTCATAAACAAGGAGTCTGTGACTTCCTTCTGAACATGATCCCAACAGCATCACCACATTCTCATGTCTAGCTTTGCTGAGCACGTGAACTTCAGACTTGAATTCCTTCTCACCTTGCAAGCTCGCATTTTTATGTTGCTTTACTGCAATCTTTAACCCATCCAATTTTCCTCTGAAGACTGACCCAAACCCACCTTCTGATAGAAAGTTCTTGTCAGAAAATCCATCTGTTGCAGCATGAAGCTCTGCATAGGTGAAGTCCCTCTTCCATCCAATCTTTGGTCGTTTATTCTCGCAAATGGAGCATTTGGAATTTTTAAATACCTCATCTAGTTCTCCAATCCAGTCATTGTTGCAGTTCCCATTCTGCTCTTGCTGTTCATCAGGACTGCTTCCAAGCCTTGAATTTTTTGCTTCCCTGTGATCGACCTCCCGACTTTCCGGTGATTCCTCACCTTCTGTTTCTTGCTCTGTGGTTGTAGTGTTCCCTTCCTCTTGAAAATGCAAGGGGAAGTCCTTTGGCTCTGTAGAGCCTTCTGAACTCAAAGCTACGGCGTTCTCAAGACTCGAAGTTGAATATGTAGATGAGTGCTGCTCACTTGATGAAGTTTTCAAGGAGGAAGTAGATTTTGTAGAGTTAGGCCATGAAGATTCTCCACTACTACTTTCTCCGCCTTGCTGCTTGTCTATTCTGCTTTTATGGGGGTTTGGTGATTCTGAAAGATGCAATTTCAAATCACAATTATATGATTTTGTTTTGGTCTTATGAGCTGGTATGGAACAGAGCCTAATATCTCTTGGAACATTAAAGATCTTTCATCTTGCAGACTCAAATCTGTAACATTCTATTCTATAGAAATTAATCAATGTTTTCTGAACTGTTCAAACAGAAAGGCGCGTAGTTTGGAGTTACTTGATTATTCATATGCTATTAGTTACTTACTTTGGCGAAAAAGTTCTTGTTTGACATTTTCTGGTATCATTTCATCATATGATACCAGGTCTTCAATTCCTTTTGGCCCTCTCAGTTCTTCTACAGTGTCATTCCGTTTCATCCTGGATATTCCACATGGAAGCCTTTCCATGAAAAACTTTATGTCTTTCTTCATGTGCCTGCAACATAAGAACAAAAACATTTAGCAAACTATAATAGTCAGTAACATGAATCTGTAATCTTAACCAACTGAAGTTGCCCCAGTACACATTGGCGGAGCACAAAAAAATAAAACATGAAATTCGTAACTATCTTGTATATAGCTACATTTTTTTCCCAGAAAAGTGATAAACTCAATATGAGCTAATGGAGCTTGGAACTGTTTTAGATCTTTCTGTGAAATACCTTTCAAGTTGTAATGATTGAAACAGATGAATAGACTTTGTAATGAATTCATTTTCACCTGATTCTATGAACAGATAGAGTCAGCATAAATTACGATTAGTAATACACTATTAGTAATATCTGGGTTGGTTGTGCATGTAAAACTAAAAGACTGTTAGGATATTCACGACTTTCTGTAGAATTTGGACCAACTGATTGAATATTTCGCTAACCTGTCAAGTACCACCCATGTTGCCCTTAAACTTTTGGCAGCTTTTAAAGCAACCATTCTTGCAGACGGTCCTACTTGCACCTCTATATGGAATATAATCTGAAAAATGATCTTGTTAGGGCTTGCATATGAAAATTTGTGTTCTTTTGTTAAATTTGCTCCTAGTTTCTATTCTATACAAGAATATTGAATCAAGTAAAATATAATAATCACGAAGCTCCAAAAGTAATTTTAGGTTTGGAACTTGAGTTAAACCGAGAATTCTATGTAGGAACGGTTCAGAAATGGAATGTTAAGGCATCTCAGATATCTTCTTTTTTCCATGCTTATTTGCTTACTTTTTATTCTTAGTACCTGATAATGTGTTGAATATTGCTTCAACACTAGTCAAATGGTAAAAGCCAGCATGAATGGGGCATCTCAGATATCTTCTTTTTTCCCCTATGTTTATTTGCTTACTTTTATTCCTAATACCTGACCGTGTAGCTTTGCAGATGGTTTCCTATACATTGCGTGTCAGGCTTCTATTGCAAGGTGCAGCTTTTTATGCCTAGAGGTTACATCTTTAATCTCTAGACTACAAGTCAATTCTATAAATATTTACCTAGACTAAGATACCACAAATAACTAAATTTGGCTGCGGATTTGAATTTTACCTTTTCCTTTTCACATTGCTGAGAGATTTCTATAATCTCAGCTTTGTTGTGATACTCATCCTTCTTCTTGGCAACCTCTTCCTGTACAACTTTACAGTTTGGTCCAAACATCGAACCGTCCACCTTGCTTTTGTACCCCACTGAAAAGAAGGTGAGAATAAAAAGGTGTTAGGGAAGAAAAGTTAAGAGTAGAATCATCATAATCTCAAGTAGTATACTGTATTTTTTCCATCTCTATTGTTTTGACCCGTGTTCTTCTTTACCGGTAACTGGTTGAGTTTGCTTCTATCAAAGAAAATAGGCATGAAACCTTACACATTTTCCCAGCTGTGATGAAAGATAACGTACTAGGATTATTAACCTGGTGCAGAATTCCCAGGAGAGTGAGCTCATCCCCGGGCTTAAGTGATAAGCCCTGCAGGACCCATCTAACTGCACTCGGACTAAGATCTCGGGATGCATCTTGGAGAACCACCACCCTCTGAACTTGTATTACGGACATGATTTATGTTGCCAATGCTACTCTTTTAGTATGATACTGTACCTGGAAGAATGTAACAAGAGGAAATGCGAAAAGTGTATAAAAGTGCACGGTCTTGTTTAAATTTGATTGCTTGTTATTGCAACAAATGTTTCCTGCTCCACTATGAAATACGTAATGCTTCTAATGCAATTTTGTTGCTATGTCTGAGACGTTTTGGAGGGAAAAAGAATCAATTCCAGTGTCTGTTTCATGTATAAACTTGAATATGGGTACAAGTTTATATAATACAAGTAGGGGTTATTTCTTGTGACTCGAAAAAGAGACAGGAGGCTTGAAAACAACCGAAAGTCCTAAAATTATTCTATTTGCTTAGTGATATTTTACTGGTTTTGACATTAAAATGGCAGTTTTGGAGGAAGGTGGTGGCGAATCCAAGCAAGCATCTCTACTTCAGAGTCTGGGCAAGCATATTCGGATATCCTTGGAGATGAGCAGTGGATCTTCATGCAGAGAGAAGAAGCTTTATGAGTAGCTACAAATCGTTGTTCCTTATGCTTATGCATCATTGGTATTATTATTTATTATCTGTGCATTGCAGGCCTTGTTAGAGGAGCTGGAAAGATGAAACCGAAGCAAGCTCTCCAAGAGATCCATTCTTGTCAGTATGTTATGTTACTTTGTCTGTTATGATTGATGACTGATAGGGACTTGTTTCTCCTCACTGGCTGGACTTGATAACAGAACTTTAAAACACAGCTTAAGTTTAGCTGGTTTTACAATGCACGGGTCCTGAAACATGGTTTATTTATTTTAGCATCGGCCGCACAGAACGAGGCAGATGATTTCTTTTTTGTTTAATGTATAATTCACTTATTTGGCAATCAAAGAACTATGTTTCTCTATCTTCTTCTATTGACTGATTCTAGGAGTGATATTTCCTTCCTTCTGTCAGATATACACTCTTGTTTGAATCACTTTTGCTCTCTGGAAACTTGTCTGAAGCATTTAACCATTTTACAGGGACCCTTTATCCTGCCATCTATCATTTTCACAATGTCAGGGGAATTCCAATTGCTTCCTGCAAGACCAAGGCTTGAGTCTTGTATACACGTTTCTGATATTTTCGCAACAGCCAAAATGGATATAAAACTTGGCACGGTGGATGAAATAAGTGGTAGGGAACGTCTTTTTCGCATACTCGGGGGCCTTAAGATGTAGTCTTAGGTATTGGAGGTCAAGATTCTTAGTTTTGTTTTAGGCTAGCTAAAACACTAATTGTTGGCTGGTTGTTATACTAGCACACATCAAAACTTTCCAATCACTGGATTTCTACATGGCGCATTGCTGAAACTTAAGAGAACGTGACCTGTGCCATTTCATGGCTCAGTTCCCACCATCACCATTGTCGTTCAATAAAGTTTCAGTTTGTACCTTATCTTTCAACTTTGTGACATGGAACTGATGCAAGATCAATTGTTTTTGTCCAAGGGCCAAGGTCAAGACCCAAGTATGAAAAGTTTTTGATGTGCAATTACATGTATAAATAAGCGACCTTGCCAATGCTATAGAAGAGTTTGCTCCCGAACTCAACAATGCACCACATATTGACATGCCAATGCCAACTATAGATACAATGTTGAAAATAGTATGATTTATACTCATACTGTGCCCCTCTGGAGATCGAGCAACAATAGTCCTGAGAATTCAAGAGAAGGTCGTGACAAGGAAAGCGGTTATGTCAATACCATAATCTACAAATAAGCAAGCCTACAATAGATCAAAACAACAAAATTCGGTTACTGATATAAATAGTAACAAGGGGACCCAAACATAACAGTACACAACAGAAGTAGCTCCATCAAAAATAATCATCCTCAGTGCACCAAGTAAAAAACAACTCAAAATACTACCCCATATATGGACTCTCTCCCAAAAATATTCTCTATATTACCTATATGGCTCCATACCTAGAAAACTGAATAGTAAAGCTAGAGGAAGAATTGGCTTCTTGCTACAATGTAGGTAAAGCAAATCCAACCTTGAATGACAAAAGAATCGGGTTTCATGCGAGATTACCCAGAACCAATCTAGTCGTGCACATGTATACCATCCTTCCTGTTGCCGAGGGGCAAATTAAACTGCGCTCTTCTTGTTTCTGAAGTTCTCCTTCATGGATGCAAATTTTTTCTTGCACTGATTCACCGTCTTGCCTGGAACAGCTGTAGCAACTCTGTCCCATCGCTGACTGGCTTCCTTCGGGAAGGTTTTCAGGGCCTGAACCAGTGCTTTTTCTTGTACAGCAGACCAAACATCTTGGTCTAAACCCCCATTGGTAGTAATTACATCATCTGCATTCCCATTGTCTCCACTTTTGATGCTAGTCTCCTCTGAAGTACCAGTCTTGGCTGCTGCATTGTTTTCAAGTCCCTGAGTGGACGATACTCCTGCTTCATCTCTAGTTGAAAGTGGAGATGCAATGGATTGTGCAGGCTTCCTCTTCTCCAGAAATGAATCAAAAGCTTTGGCAGAATCGGGCTTTTGTAGGAGAACTGTTTTAGTTGCCTTCAGAATTTCTTCCACAGATCTCCCTGTCCCAATGTACTCTGAAATGACCTCCCACCTCCGAGACGTTCCTTTGAGGTATTTCTGCATTCCTTTCCTCAGAAGCTCAATCTCTTCTTTAGCCCAAGGTTTCTCTTTCTTCTCAATGCTGCCTGGTAAAACATTTCCATTAGCCTCTATGGAACCATTCTTTTGTGGCTTCTGTTGTGGTTTTGGTTGAGGGCTCCTCTCAGCCTGTTCTAGGCTCTCCACATACTTGCCATATCCACAAGCCTCTCTTAGGGATTCTGCTCGCTCTGTCCCTTCTCTGCTCTCCATCTTCAGACACAAATCCCTCAGCTGCTCCATATTAAGTGACATACAAAGAGTTTCCACATCATCATCACGGAGCCCAAGCATACATTGGGACACAACAGGTGCCGAAACTGTTCGAAGACGAGTCCTTTCCTTGCGCAGGAGCTTCTTTTCTTTCTCTCTATTCTTCTTCTGCTGCAAAGCAGCTTCGGCAGCTAGTTTTTCTTCCTCCTCTTTCCGGCGTCTCTCCTCTTCGGCAGCCCTGGCAGCTTCTTCCTCCTCCAACCTCTTAGCCATGTATTTAGCCTCTTTCTTCCTCTGCTTCTCAGCTTTCTCCATTTCTTTTCTTTTTTGTATTCTCGGATCTCTTTTATAGGCATTGTCAACAAGAGTACGTATTCTTGCATATTCTTCCTTCCTCGCTTTTTCAGAAAGTTTTGCATTCTGCCTTTCCATCCACCTCTTATGATCACGAGACTCAGCTTCCTCAAGATCAAACTCATCAGCATGTGGGAACTCCCTCCAGCTTTTAAAGCTGTACCAGAAATTATAAAAGCTATCCACATCCTTGATTGAGGCACTCTCATCACCAAGAGTGGGTATTGGTTGGCTAACTGACCACCTCCCGTTCCTCATGAAAGCTGGACCAAATACCTTGAAGAAGTCTTGAGGTGCACAGTCCGTTGGAATTTCATCATCGAACTCATCTGTAGAGTCATAGACTCTTCTCTTCAAAGGATCCATCAACACTTCATATGCCTCTTGAATGGACTTGAAATGGGTCTCTATTTCAACCTTTTTCGCTTCCTTTGAAGCTTCAGTTTTCTCCGCAAGAAGCAGCGCAGCCTGTTTGTCGGGGTGATACCTCAATGCAGTATCACGGTAGCTCTTTCTTATCTGCTCCTCAGTGGCAAGATACCTTAAATGGCCCAAACCCAACAATGCATAGTGATCTTGCTGCTGGTTCTCGCCTGACTTTTTCTTTCCTTTAGTGCTGTATGATTCAGAAGACGGCATATATGCCTGATCCTTATCATTTGTCACCTTGCGATTCTCCTCTTTTTCCACAATTTTCTCCTCTTCCCATCCAACAAGTTTAAGAGCAGCAGAATGGAAGGAATGACCAGCGGGTTCATACTTCAAAGCTTTAATAGGAAGACTATTTGTAGAAACATAGATCGGCTGCCCATCAACGAGCTCGGTGGAGTAGGTAACAAGCAGAATGCCCTTGTGAACACCCATATTCTTTACTGAGGATATATGAACAAAGTCAAGGTTCAGTGGCTTAACTAGCATACAACAACAGCAACCTTCAAACTGCATTCATAAGACATGATTAGAGCAACTAATGTGAAACTAAAATAGATAGAATTACTATACTTAGTTAGATTACTCTACTAGTGGACATATAGAATGGAGCGTGAGACAAGTAAAACGAAAATGACCATGATGAATCAGATAGAGCAAGGAGAAACATTTACAAAATCATCAGGACACCACTGCAAATCAAAATATAAAAAGACTAGGAAAAAAGGATCCACAGGGACATTCAGAACCATAGGACTTTGCATTCAGTTTATAAGCATAGATGGTTCAGTAACAGTACCACAAGCATCTGTTTCCACAGATTTAGCAACAAAAATATGAACATGCAGCATCTGAAGCTCACTACTAACTATCTCAAAATAAAACTAAAACCAGATGCTTGGATATCTGAAACAAACCAAGCAAAGCATAGAAATTGAACTTAAGCTGGTTTTAGAACCCAGTATCAAATAACAATCTAGCATGGCCGTTTCATTTTATGCATACAACGATAAATAAAATTGATTTTCTGGGCAACCAAACAAAGCGATAAGGAGCAGGAGATAAAAAATGTCGAACCTTGGAGAGAGACGATGATGGGTCTGGGGAAGCCTTTCTCGGTCTCTATGGTGTTCTCTACTCTTCGTCTATAGGTGGTGACAGAGTAGAGAACAAGAGAGAACGATCTGTTGCCCTAATTATCAGCGTTCTCTTAAATAGGCTCTCTTTAGTATTCATACTTCTCTCTGGTTGGGCCTTGAGCCCATTCTCAACATGGGGCCAGTCCATTTAAAAAAAGTCATTCAATGTAGGGAAGAACGATAGATTTTAATTATGTTAAGTTACATCTGATTATAGCGGATTTTCATTTTGTTACACCAAATTATTATTTTTGTTTGGGAGATACCTCTTTACAAAATTTTCACTTTACTTATTTTCGTTAATTTTTCATCCAAAAATATAAAAAATCCAAACTAACAATCATATTTTCGATGCAGTTGGAATAGTAGTGTCATCAATGCAATGTTCGAAATTACGTCGGCCCTAGTTTGAACGTGCCTGCTTCCTCTGTCCATCTTGTCTCCTCCATCGCCGCTGACCTGCTTCCTCCGCTCGTCTCGTTCCCTCCATAACCTGTGATCGTTTTTCACTAGGTTGTTGTTTATTCGTTTGGTCCTGGTGGGATTTTTTGCTGTAGGAAGTTGGGAATCTAGAGCACGGACGTTGTCAAGGGTAAATCGCTTGCGACCGTCTGTCTCTTTGTTCGTTCTCATAGCCGGTGGTGGTTCGTCTCCGGGCTCAATTCCAGCGTCCAATCGCTTTTGATTCCTATACGTTACTCATCGTTGGTGATTGTCGACTCTATCCTCATCACCGGTGAGTGGTAGACACAGCAACCACCTCGAATTTTGGTTATGTTCGACTCTGCGCTTCGTGGTCTCCGGGCCGAATCGGTTTTCGTTCCTCATTGCCGATGAGTAGTAGACACAGCAACCAACTCGAATTTTGTTTTCTGCTCGACACCACAGGTTCGAAATTCGAGGAATACCGGACTACGATTGTTACAGGTTTACTTGTTTTCGGCTTTTTCCATTTCTCTTGTTTGGGTTTTGTGATGAAGTCTGTTCGAAGTGGAGTTTCAGTAGTGAGAGGAAGTGCAGAGGAAAAGTGTTCTCGGAGGGGGGGGGGGGGGGAAGGGGGAAGCTTAAAACACTCACC
>JAYMSV010002337.1:0-11234 GCA_036897745.1 Erodium moschatum
TTGCAGCCCTCTTCTTTGATTATTGCAAAAAAGTGCCCTGAACTTGTCTTGCTTTATTGCACTGTGTAAATTTGTTTCAAATGACGATTTTACCCTTTGAAATTTTAAGTTTTAAAAAACATAAAATCCAAAATTTTCACCTCTATTAGTTTTCTCTTTTTTTTGGATGTACAAAGAGAATGAAAATTAAGAGCGATGAAAATTTTGGATTTTTTAGTCCTTACTTATTATTTTTTAAAGGGTAAAATCGTCGTTTTGAAACAAATTTACACAAAGTGAAGCGAAAAGGTGAATTCATGACACTTTTTTTTGTAATTATCAAAGAAGAGGGTCAGAGCTTGCAAAAAATGAATAACTCAGTGTACTTTTTTTCAATGATACCTGTATGTTATAAGGAAATTAAATTTTGAAGTGGGTCTTCTGTTGTATGGTAATACTACAGTGTTTAGTTCACTTCTAGACCTAAGCTATGGGGGACCCTATATTGTGTAGGATAGGCTGGCTGGCTTTCATGATTGTCTAGATATCTTAGATCCTTTGTTACTGCCTTTAACTTTTAGTGTTTATTTGGTAGTATCAATGGAGTTGAGTGGGAACCTTGTGTTATTTCAGCACTATAAGGAATTTGTCTTCAGTGAAAGCTTTTACGAGTCTGGTTTGATGTATAAGTTCATGTAAAAAAAGGGGACAATTGCAAAAAATACCCTGACGTATTCATTTTACATGCATCCCTCTTCTTTGGTAATTGCAAAAAAGTACCGTGAACTTGTCTTTCTATTGCATTTTGTACAAAAATGATGATTTTACCCTTCCAATTTAGATTTTAAAAATAATAAGTAAAAAACAGAAAATCCAGATTTCCATATCCCTTATCTTACGAAGAGTAAGAAATTTAAGAGGTAATGGGTAAAATTGTCATTTCAATACAAATTTATACAAAGTGGAACAAAAAGAGAAGTCAAGGCACTTTTTTGCAATTATCCCTAAAAACACCTTTCGGTAAAAGAAATTGCATTTGTTATCTTTTTCTAGTCTTAGGTTAGCACCAAGACTATGACCGAGGGGATATAAAGTTTTTTAGTTTATAGTCTGAATCGTCTTTATATATGTTAAGATAAAAAGGGCAAGTCCTCTCACCACTGCTGCTCTGCTTTTCAGTGAGGGGAAGTTATATATTTTCGACCGAAGGTCTATGGATTCAAATGGTCATAGGAAAGTGAAGAGAAAGGATCAGCAAGTTAGAGTAAATGGTGGTGTGAGCATATCGGGTTCTGGTGAAGAGCTTGATCCATGGACCGCGTGGGCATACAAACCTCACACTATTACACTCTTACTTATTGGTGCATGTTTCTTGATGTGAGTACTTAAACCGGTAATGATGTTTGGTAATTTTGGTTACCTATATCGTTTCATTGATTGGGGGGTTCTTTTACCAGTTGGGCAAGTGGAGCACTCGATCCTGAAAATAGTTCGTCAGGTGATGTTATTACATCTGTGAAGAGGTATGTGCTTTACATATTGGTGTGTTGATGGTCGTTTGTTTTTGCTATTGTTTGATATATTGTGAGATACTTTTTGTGTGTGTGGCTTGTCATAGGGGTGTATGGGCGATGATTGCAGTTTTTCTTGCTTATTGCTTGCTGCAAGCCCCATCTACGTAAGTTTATCGGTTACACCCTCTTCTGACATTGTTGGATGCATATTTTCTTTCACTGTTGAAATCTGGAATATATATGACCGTGAAGTTCACCGCTAATGACATCTGTGACTATAATCTCTCTTCTTTTTTTTGTTAACGGGGGCTGTGAAGTTCTGAGATAAATATGCTCGTAATTCTAATAAGACAGCAAAGGCAATGGGGGCACCAGTAGGATTTGTGCTAGGAATAAACTCACACTAGTATAATAACCTTATACATCACTCATTTAACTACACCGATTTTTAAATTACAAAAAAGTGCCCTTATGTATTTACTTTTTGCAACTTGTATCCCTTTCCTTTGATAATCATAAAAAGTTCCCTTAATTTTTGTTTTTGTTGCACTTTGTATAAACTTGTTTCAAAATGACGATTTTACTTGAACTTAAAAAATAATAATTAAAGAAAAAAATCCAAAATTTCATATTCCTTAAATTTTTTTACTCTTTGTATGGTACAAAGATGAAGAAAAATAAGGGATATGGAAATTTTGATTTTTTTGTAATTGTTGTTTTTTAAATCTAAATCATAAGGGAAAATCGTCATTTTTATACAAATGGTAACAAAAGACAAGTTCAGTACTTTTTTGCAGTCATCAATGAAGAGGGCGACAAGTTGCAAAAAAAAATGATTACCTCAGGGTACTTACTTTTTTTTGCAATTATCCCTATTTTAAATTCATCATGTTACTTTTGTGCTACGTTAAAGTGAGATATTTATCTGTGTTCATATTCTCTCAGAGTCCTTATCAGACCTCATCCTGCTATTTGGCGATTGGTTCATGGATTGGCTGTTATCTACCTCGTTGCTCTCACATTTTTGCTCTTCCAGGTTAGTTTATAAACTTGCTCACATCCCTTAGTAATTCTATGTAGGGTTATTAAAAAAAATACTATGTAGGGATGATCGCATAAAAGCACTCCGAGACATTCACTTTTTGCAACTTGTCTCTTTTGTTGCACTTTGTATAAATTTGTTTCAAAATTAAAGAACAAAAAATCTAAGTTTTCATATTCCTTAAATTTCTTAATCTTTGTACGGTACAAAGACGAAGAAAATTAAGGAAAATGAAAATTTTGGATTTTTTGATTTTTACTTATTATTTTTAAAATCTAAATTGTAAGGTAAAGTCATCATTTTTATACAAATTGCAACAAAAAAGAAGAGGGTTAGAAGTTGCAAAAAATGATTACCTCAGGGTACTTTTTTGCAACTATCACTACTATGTAACCAGTTCTTCTAATGCTATTTTTTCCACTTACTCTTCTACTTGTCCATTATTTTAACTTAGACATTTAGTTCCTGATAGTGGCTTTTCTTTGTCCTCCAGAAACGCGATGATGCTAGGCAGTTTATGAAGTTTCTCCATCCAGATCTTGGTGTTGGTAATTTTTTTGGGGTACCATATACTGTTAGTTAACATATTGGCTGGGAGAAGTTCATTACAATATTAATACTTAACTCAAGATTAATACTCCTCTTCTGCATAATTAAGACCGACCACTCTTTCGTGCAGAACTTCCTGAAAGATCATATGGAGCCGATTGTCGCCTCTATGTGCCTGAAAATCCCACAAACAGGTTTAAGAACATTTATGTATGATACTTCACTCAAGATTAGTATTGATTTTAGGGAGAATTGCAAAAAACTACCCTGAGGTATTCACTTTTTGCAAGTTGTAGCCTTCTTCTTTGCTAATTGCATAAACGTGTCTTGAACCTTTTTGTTGCACTTTGTGTAAATTTGTTACAAAAAATACACTATTTTCATCTCCCTTAATTTTCTTCCTCTTTAAGGGGAAAATCGTCATTTTGAAACAAATTTATACAAAATGCAACAAAAAGACAAGGTCAAGGCTCTTTTTTTGCGGTTATAAAAGAAGAGTGCTACAAATTGCAAAATGTGAATACATCAGTATTTTTTTGCAATTATCCCTTGATTTTACACCAGAGCGATATTCAGGGTGTAACAAGCGTCTAATGTATTTAGTTCTTTCTCAGGAAACGTTATTTGATGAATTTGTTGTGGCACATATCTTTGGTTGGTGGGGAAAGGCTATAATGATTCGTAATCAGCCCCTTTTATGGGTTCTTTCAATTGGGTTTGAATTAATGGAGGTTAGACTTAAATTTCATGTTTTATATTTGTACGCAGATATGTATTGAGTTTAGGGATAATTGAAAAAAAAATACCCTGAGGTATTCACATCTTTTTGTTGCATTTTGTATAAATTTGTTTTAAAATGATGATTTTACCCCTAGAAATTTAAATTTGAAAAATAGTAATTGAAGACAAAAAATTCAAATTTTCATGTCTCAAAAATTTCTTACTCTCTGTACAAAGAGGAAGAAAATTAAGGGATTTTTGTTCTTTAATTATTAATTTTAAATGTAAATTGTAATGGAAAAATCATCATTTTTATACAAAATGCAACAAACAACAAGTATATGGTACTTGTTGCAATAATGAAAGAAGGCCACAAGTTACGAAAATGAATACGTTTGGGGTACTTTTTTGCAGTTATTTCTTGTTTTCCTGTTCTTTTTAAAGATTTATTTTTATTTTTTTCAGCTTACGTTCCGTCACATGTTACCAAACTTCAACGAGTGTTGGTGGGACAGTATTGTTCTTGATATTCTCATCTGTAATTGGTTCGGTGAGATCCCTTTATCCAAATCGTCCTGTTTCATATATACTTTGTCAAGCCCGAGTTTGAGTCATTTCTCTGTGGAGATAGCCTCTCATGACAATTATATTTGATCGACTTTCAGGAATTTGGGCTGGAATGTATACTGTGAGGTACTTTGATGGAAGAACGTATGAGTGGGTTGGCATAAGTAGGCAGCCAAACATTTTAGGCAAAGTACGTCCTCAACCCTTCCTCTTTAGAATGTGAATATTTTCTCGTTATTTGCAAGTAAAATGAACAGTGATACTGCATTTTCTGTGATCCGTTAAGAATATTTGTCTTGGGAGTGGAACAATATTGTTAGATTTAAGGACACATGGAGCATTTAATGATGATATTGTTGTGAATTGCACATTACTACCTTTATGAAGTACCCAGGAACACATGAAGCTCCATAGTGAATTTTCCACTTATACATGACTACCCTTACGAATTTCCACGTGTCACCATTGTACAAAATAGATGGAACCGTCAAAAGTTTGGGTTTTTCCGCCACTGAGTGTAAATTTGTACTCACTTTAACTCTTCACTCTTCTAATTTCAGTTTGATTTCGTTCTAGAAATCATTCACGGATATTGAACATCGAAAGATTAAACGATGAGGATAAATAGTGTTGGGATATTATAAAAATTTTGAACTCCCGTAGTGAAAAAAATCAGAAAATTTGATGGTTTCCAGTTTATCATGTAGATGGTGACACGTGGAAGTTCATAAGGGTAGTAATGTGTTTGGGAAAATTTATTATGGGGCCGTGTTTTTGGACAACTCATACAAGCAATCAGAGCATCTTCAAAGATGGAGGCGCTAAGTCTAGGCGGATATAGGCGATTCACCCAGCCTCCCACGTGGCAAGTGGCCACAACCATTTCTCCCCTCCAAGGGTGTGAAATTCTCTTGGACCACTTTTCTGGGTGATTCGCCCAAGGTGCTCTTGTGTGCGATTAATCCTAGTTTATGTTTGCTACCGAAAATGACAAAATCAAAATCTACCTTCAGGCCTATAAGAATATGTGTGTTTGTTGTTTTAGGTGAAACGGACGTTGGGGCAATTTACGCCTGCACATTGGGATAAAGACGAGTGGCACCCGTTACTTGGCCCATGGCGTTTTATTCAAGTTCTTAGTCTTTGTATTGTCTTTTTGACAGTAGAGCTCAACACGTTCTTTCTCAAGTTTTGCCTTTGGGTTCCTCCTCGGAACCCAGTGATTATATACAGGTTGATTTTATGGTGGTTAATCGCTATACCAACTATTCGCGAGTACAACTCTTACCTTCAGGATCGGTATTCTCTCTCTCCCTCCCTTACATATGTGGTTTGACTTGGACTTGGTTAATAATAAGAGATAATTGCAAAAAAATTCCTTGCACAAAGTGTTTCTTTTAAAAAAAATCCAAATTTTCATGTATACCTAATAATAATTTACTTTATTAATCTTCAGAAAACCTGTAAAAAAGGTCGGAGCGTTTTGTTGGCTCTCCCTTGCAATTTGCATTATCGAGCTTCTTATTTGCATCAAATTCGGACATGGTAACTTCACATTGCCTTTATTATTTGAATTCTCATTAAAATTTCCCGTCTTAGATCATAATTTTATATATATATATATTACTTGTTTATGTTGTACTAGGTTTGTATCCAAAGCCCATGCCTTTATGGTTGGTTCTGCTGTGGTCATCTGTTGGAGTCGGTCTTTTGTTGTTCTTGATCGTATGGTCGTGGCAGCTCCATCGAAGTATTATGAGAAAGAGGCTATGATTTGATTACCCGACTCTACAGCAGATTATTCTTTGATTCCTTACCGTTGTTACGAGTATATTTGTCGCAGAGTTGTATATACTCGATAAATTGTAAATGCTTATTCTGATAGGGGATAGTAATTGGTCAGGATTTCATATTTTTCTTCTGAGAATTGGGAAAATGCTCGTAATGCCATTGCTACAGATAGTTTGATGTCGTTTTGTTCGGTGTGTCGATTAAGATTGAATCGGTCAGTGTTTTAAGAGGCGAAGTAGCCAATTAGTTTTGCTGACATTCTTGAACATAATTAGATATTACAGTTTTACATGTTATAAGTGTTCTGATGCATGATGCTGTGCTTGAAAGAAGGTAGAACCAGGAATGCTGAAAATCCTTGGATATGCAGACATGATCTACAATTCTACATCATAGATCAGTTTAACAAGTACCATGTTTTGTGTTATTTAGTATTAACTATTCTTCAAAAAATGAAAATAATTTTTGATGGTTTCCTTTCATTTTGTAGAGATAATTGCAAAAAAGTACCTGGGTTGTTTACTTTTTGCAACTTGTAGTACTCCTTTGAAAATTGCTTGAACTTGTCTTTTTGTTGTATTTTGTATAAATCCCGCTCTTTTATACGATATAAAGTAGATTATGGAACACGAAAATTTGATTTTGTTTTTTATATATTACCTTAATTTTTATAAAAACTACATCAAAAAGACAAGTTTAATACATTTTTTGCAACCGGTGATAAAGAGGCTACAAGATAAGGAAAATGAACACTTCAAGGTACATATATTTTTTTTGCAATCAATCCTATTTTATAGGATGGTTATTCACAAGGATAGTCATGTGTATGTGTTGATGGATAATTCATAAGGATAGTTATTTGCTATTTACAAATTCATCAAACACAATTCAGTGAGCAATTGATATTTAACAACAAAAACTTGTCAATACTTTTCACCTAAGCCAAAACAGTACAGTTAATGATAACCAATTAACCATTACAATTATACAGTGGAAGGAAGCTAAATTGATCCCTCCAAAATTATTAAAATGAATGAGCTAACTCAAAATACAATTCTCTCAAAATTTTATTTGACAGCAATGTATTTGTGTTGTATATATGACCTGTTCTAACTCTTTTGCAGCCATAAAATCAGCCTCTCTAGCTCTAAAAAAATCAATAATCTGAGCCACAAACAAGTTTCAGGAACTGTACTCATCTGCAGCAAGAAATGGAACGACATTGAGCTTACAGCAACCCCTTCCTTAAAACCATCTGCAGTATATAATTAAACAATGCATCAGTGTTGAGACACAAAATCATTGCAAAAAAAGTACCAGAGGTATATAATTTTTGGTTGCACCCCTCGTCTTTGCTAATTGCAAAAGAAAAAACACCATCAACTTTACCTTCTGTTGCAATTTATATAAAAATGACGATTTTTCCATTACATCTTCTATTTGAAAGTAAATTTCCTACTCTTTGGATTGCTCATTTGTTGCAATTTGTATGAATTTTGGTTTTACCCTTACAATCTGTACTTTAAAAAATAACAAGTAAAAAACAAAAAAGTCCGAATTTTCATATCCCTTAATTTTGTTTTTTACTTATTACTTTTAAATACAGATTTTAAAGGGTAAAATCATCATTTTGAAACAAATTTATACAAAGCGCAACAAAAGACAAGTTCGGATCACTTCTTTGCTGTTATCAAAGAAGAGGACTACAAGTTGCAAAAACTGAACCCTCAGGGTACTTTTTCGCAATTATCCCAATACAAAAACTTTGCTCGATCAAGCTAAGGAATTCAGTTTACCGGGTGAATATTGGAGTGACAATGATTGGCTGAGACTTTTCTCCATGATCAAGTGTCTTTATTTTCTCTCCCACCAATCAGCAGAGAAACCCGGATCATTTCTTCGGGGTTCATCATGTCTTCCAACTACCATTTTCTTCCTGGTCTGTGATCAAACTCTCAAGAAACTGAATGGCGCGTTGTTTATGGCCTCCATTTAGCTGCCTAAACAAAATTACATATATAAAATCATCTGGCCGAATCCCTTTACAGACCATCTGTTCATACAATCTCAAGGCCTCCTCCCAATTCCCATAATTGCAATGCACATTGATAAAAATAGTGTAAGTAAACTTATTAGGAACAATCCCATCTTCAACCATCTTATCGAAGAGATTGTATGCCTCACTGACTCTCCCCTCCTTGCAGAGTCCATTGATCAGAGCATTGTAGGTGAAGAGATTTGGAAGAACACCCATTATTCTCATATCGAGGAAGTACTTGAAAGCGAGTTCTAGCCTTCCATTGCTTGCATGTGAATGAATCAGGATCGTGTATGTTACAACTGAAGGAGACAAGCCTTTGCTCACCATGAATACGAACAGCTCTCTGGCTTTCCTGAGATGGCCCCGTTGCAGCTTTGCTTGGATTATGCTGGTGTAAGTTACAACATCAGGGGCAAGATTGTCACCTGCCATTTTCTGCAACAAGTCATCTACTTCTCTTTCCTCGCCTAGCTCACAGAGGCCATGGATGAGCACGTTGTATGTAACCAAATCTCTAGTTAGCATCTCTTCTTTCATGTGCAATGCTCTTGCTGCATCACCAAGTCTTAGTTCAGCTACCATGATAGCTGTGTAAGCATGGCGATCAGGCACAAGCCCGGCGTGGATCATCTCAGAGAAGAACTGTTTAGCCATTGATAAGCTTCCTGCTTTGCAAGAACCATGAACTAGGCTTGTGTAGGTGAAGGGATCGGGGTTGATCCCTTTCTTCACCATCACTTCCTTGAGCAGCTCTGCTGCCTCTAAGTCACCAGATTTGCAAAACCCATCGATAAGAGTATTGTAAGTGATAATGTTAGGAGCAATGTTTTTAGATCTCAACTCATCGAACAAGCGAAAAGCTTCACTCATATTGCCTTGCCTACAATACCCACACATCAAAGAGTTGTAAGTAACTAAATTCGGGGTCACGTCCTTCTCCAACATTTCACAAAACCATTTCCTAGCTTCGACCATCCTCCCAAGCTTGGAAAACCCATCTATAATAGAACTAAAAGTCACCACATTTGGAGTTGCTCCACTAGCTTCCATCTCGGCTTTAAGGGCTAGCGCATCATCAAGCTTTCCCTCCTTGCAATACCTACTAATCAAAGGGGTGTAAGTATACGGCGAAACCTCTAAACCCCACTCAACCATGCCCTTAATCAGCTCCTTCGCCTTCTCTGGCTCCCCTTTTTTCGACAACCCGTTAACCATCACATTGAAAGTATCCTCATCGGGCTCACACCCTTCTCTTTGCATTTCGGTCACGAGGTTGACAGCTTGTTCTATCCTTCCCTCCTTACAATACGTATCCACCAATGTGTTGTAAGTAACTATTGTGGGCTCAATCCCAAACTCCACCATTGCTCTATAAACCTCCGTTGCTTCATCAACAAGATGTTTCTTCCTCAGCAACTTGAGAACAATATTACAGTTATGATCATAAGGGAACAACCGGATTCGGAGCATTCTGTAGAAGAGACTCAAGCAACTCTCAAGCATCATTTGTTTTGCATAAACCCACAGCAACACATTCAAAACCCAACAACTATCTACCGAGCTCGTTGCATACCTATCAATCAAAACATCAGCAACAATCCGATCCAAATCCGCACCAATCAACGACTCCATGACAATGTTGGCAAGCTCAATCCGCCTGCACTGGACGGCGATTTCGAGGATCTCGCAGTAGACGTCCACAGACGGGCTGAACTCCGGTCGGCGGCGGACCCAATCGAAGAAGCAGTAAGCGATTTTGGGGCTGCTACGGATCGAATCGAGGACCCGAATCAGCAAGTCGGGATCGAGAATGACGTCGCGGAACGTATCATAGCAGAAACCGCCGCGAAAGTCGTCGGAGGAATCGCCGACGGTCTGGTAGATTAGGTTTTTGAAATGGGTCTCGGGGAGAGGGGGGTAATAGGTAGAGGTGTGGGCAGATGCAGAGGAGGAGGAGGAGGAAGAAGAAGGGTTTGGAGAGAGGAGGCGTACCTTGAGGAGGACCGATTAGCAGTGGCAGCCAAAGCTTTAGAAGCTCGCACGCAGAGGGTCATTGAGGAGCGGAGGAGATAGACATGCGTTTTGGCTCCGGTTGAGCTAGTTCTGGGTGTGGAGAAGGAAGTGGAGGGTCGGAGATCGGAGAAAGGAGATTAGGGTTCTGGGTTTTGATCGGCGGAGGTGGAGGAGATGAACTGAGCCTGAGGAGGGGTTTGGTGCAGCCTCGCCGCCACAGAAAGCTTCGTGCTTTTCTTCTTCTACAATAGAGAGGCTTTGGTGTCGTGGATCTTCTCAGCCCCTGTGTTGGGATCCAACTTCGACTCTTCGAACCCGGGTCGGGTTCAGCCCACCCCTTTTTTTGGACACAAAATTAAAACTTTTATTATAATAGTAAAGTTTTATCGATTTTTTGTAAGTGGGTGTGTTTACTTTGAAACCGTTTCGATTTGGAAACTGCATTTCGTGTCGATTTATCTAAAATGAATTTTGCTGTATCGTCTCAGTTTTGTACGTAAGAGTACCAACGAATCGGGAGCAAAGTCAACTGGTGAATGGATGAAAATGGTTTTTTGACGAATCGCTTACCTTCGGTGGTTAAACCGAAAGATTAATCGTTTGTTTAATTCGTCCGTGGCCATTTACCATAGGACATGTAGCTATGAGTTCTGATTCGCCTGACTAGTTGCCTCCAACAACGTTGTGGGGGTGGGATAAAAAAAGGTAGCTGATGTGGACGCAAAATGGATCCACTCTAGATATTTTTAACCCATATTTTTGAGCTTTTCAGTCCCGATTTGGTATGATTTGATGCACTTTACTCTATATTTGTGCAGTCGGTCTATCTTCATGGTTATTTAAGAAATTTGAGCAAAAGAGTCAAAAAGGAACAAAAATCAGCTTAAGAAATTTTGGAGTCTGGCTGATCTTGTGAAGGGCCTAAGTTTCGCATCCAAACTCCTATTTTCGCCCGTTACATATCAAATCGAAGGGAATTCAAAGATCTACAACTTTTGTTAATAATTCGTCACTGTCC
>JAYMSV010002338.1:0-11231 GCA_036897745.1 Erodium moschatum
CAAGGTGAGACGTTCAAATGTCAAACTCTTTGGCATTCGTGACTTTGACTCATATCCTTATATGCATGATCAGTAAAACGAGATCCTCCCGTCAAAAGTCACTCTACATCTAACTAATGGATTAGTCTAGGGACGAATGAATGGATTAACTCTTTTGCCTTATGAGGGTTAAACTATTGGGGGACATGTTCCCTAAAACCTCATAAAGTAACTCATTCATGGTTTTACTAACATTACAACTTAATGATAATAAAACGTTTTCCAAATTATTTATTAACTCACAAAGACGTTTGTAACAAGTCAATGTGGATTTGACCTAGGGCACAAAACCCCACTATTTGGGTTACATTCTGAGGATTTTATGGTACAACCCGGGGGATTTTATGTTACAGTCTGAGGTTTTATGTTATTGTTTGTTTCATCTTTGTGGGAAAGAAATTATAATTGTTCTAATGCTCAATAAACGAGAAAGAAAGCGGCAAAAGATTCAAGGATTTGATAACGATATCATAGAAGAGCATCTGAATCCAGGCTTGGAGAAATGGTTGGGGTGTTAACTAGTGGAGGCACTATTTTTTGGCCATCTGAAACCATGGCATATGCTAAAGAACCTCGTGCTGATGTTGATGATGGGGTCGCAGAGGGTGAAGAACAACAAATAAGGCCTAATGATGTGGCATGGGATGCTGATGTTCGTAACGATATTGTCCGCCAATCATTAAAGAAATCAGTGAAAAATCTGGAATGCTACTTGTTGTGGAAGAGGTATACCAACCTTTGAAGGAATTTGTTTGTGCAGTAATAGATGTAGTTATAGAAATTAGTGCAATACATAAAGAGATGGAAAGGTTCATGGAAAAGGTTAATACACGACTGACAAAATCATGTAACGAAATTAACGTGTTTTTGACACAATACAAGTGTCTTTGTTGCGGTCCTAGGACATTCCAAATGATAGATCGGGGATTGCAGGGGCGAGCAGTGGGATGATTTGGACCCTTCACGATGAAGCGTCTTATCAACGTATAATATCATAATGACGCATCATGTTAGACGGCGGATGTGTCTTTTGGTTAACCGATGTAAGTTATTTAAAGACCCGACCTAGAACATCCAAACTGAGACCTAACGATATATCTTCTTCTTCTTCTTCTTCTTCTTCTTCTTCTTCTTCTTCTTCTTCTTCTTCTTCTTCTTCTTCTTCTTCTTCTGTTTTGCACCACCACCATCTCCACCTTCATCTCGATCAAAATGTCATTTTCATTTACACCACCACCTTCACCCCCTTCATACCCAGAACCATGGTTTTTCGGAAACAAAGGCATTTACCTCAAAACCAATTTTTCATGGGAACAAATTTTGAGTTAGAGTCATAGTCTAACCATGATGTCATGTGTAAGCGTAAGCGCGAAGAAGAAGAAACATAGGAAGATTGGTCTGAGGAAAGGGGACGGAGACCCTCAACAATACAAAGAGGTGGTGGCTGAGAAGGAGAGGAAGAAGATGCAGAGGAAAAAAAGGAAACTGGAAGAAGAGGAAGAAAAAGAGGAAGATGATGAGTCTGATGACGAGGAAGAAAACGAAGATAATGATGACCAAGATGATGAAGATGAAGAGGCGTTGAGGTCGTTATCGAGACACATTCTCAACATCTAAATATATGTTGACGATTAGTCACCGGGAAATAACCAGAAGGTTATTCCCCAATAACAATGCCATCTTGTTTAGCGAGTTGTAGTTAAGATATAGCCAACATATTATTTGAATGTGATGAGACAGAGTACTTTGCTCGAGTACTCCATCGTCGGGGAATCCCAAATAGACTACCGACACATAGGTCAAAACTCTCACTATGAGGTGGATTAAATATAAGCATGCATACTCGACTCCATATACATACACAGTCTCAACTATTCAACAAGTAGTGTAGTTTTGCAGTACAAGTATCGGTCGATCCCACTAGGAAGCGATGTATATCCCACTTTAAAGACACTTTAAACTAAATCTGTCACTATCATAGTTTAGCTTTTATTTGCACTTTTTCGGTCACATAAGTTGTCGGGTAAGTGAAAAGAGCGGGTTGGAGCATCCACGATCCTATAGGTGCTACGATGTACAGAAGGATGTAGAGAGATAATCACTATCATGGAGAAGTATACAATAAAATAGGTGAAGATAAAAGTGCTAAAGATGTACAATTTTACATACGCATAATACAATACATTTGTGATAGTGGTGTGATGTGATTCTAAACTTTCATGACAATCTAGTAAAGCGACTCAAGTTGATCGGGAAATCTAGAGAGAAGTTTGTGCCAACTACCTAAAATAATTCCTAACCATAATATAGACCAACTACTAGTGGACTACGAATCCTTGACTCTAAAGCAAACCCCGGCTCTCAAGGTCACTTTAAGGCTCTAATAGTTCTCTACCTAAAGAATGATATGCTATCCTATATTACAATGAAATACGAAGTCCAGTATTTGGCCACAAAAAAAGGTTATGCGGGAATTAGGCCCGTTTGAATGCACTCCTACACTTAGATATGGGTAAGATCATGGGGCTACCCAATTACATTTAATACACTCTTCCTAAGTAGCGATGTCGATCATAGCTCTTACAGACTACCTCCAGATTGCGGACAACAATACCCCTTATGAAATTAGAGTGACACCTAAAAACTTTATTCAAATCGCAACATCTGAGAATGAAGCTAAAGAAAACGTTGTTAAATCCCCTCCATAGTAGAGATTGCTTTAAAGCGCAGAAAAAAAAACTTATAGAAAATTGGGAGGGTGGCTAAACTAGAACGAATCAGCGTGATCCGACTCCTAAAAGGGATAATACAAGCTTGCCACATACCTAGGCTAGCATGAAACACGACAACAACTTGACTAAAAAATGAGGCATGCCTCGGCTTAGCTCCTCGACAAAAAGCCAAATATGTGATGAAGATGCAGCCTTAAACACAATCCACAACCGAAGAGACCCGAAAGATAGTGGATCAACCTATAAAAACAATAAAATTATCGTCTGCAAACTGAAGATGGGTAACACAAGTTCTGGAACCGATATGAGCTATATTATACAAACTTAAACATATGGTGTGCTCAAAGTATTGGTGAAGGCACTCATCTACAACGATAAGCAAGAAAAAAGATACCAGATAATTTTGATAAGCACCTTGGAGAATAAGGAATTGACACGAATGAGATTTGTTAATCAAATTAGAATAGTGGTCATGGAGACATACAAAGAATTAGTATTGTTAATAAGGTTACCAATAAATGAACGAAGGTGGAAGGAATTTTTTTGCTATTACTTTATTAGTGGTAACGCTTAAAGGCCGAAACTCAGAGAACTCCCTAGGACATGCCACCTTCGGAATAAAGACAATGAAATGAAGCTCGAGTTCCGGCCTTCTCCAAAAATTTTAGTAAAGAATAAAGTAGTGGACAAAGCTCATAAAATCATTTCGAATGACATGATAAGAAATTCTAAAAAAGGAGACTAAACCCAGTTGAACCCAAGGAGTTATCCCCATCACAATGAGAGATGACATGATAAACCGTTTCTTCAAAGAAGGGCACTATAAGTGGTTAACATCCATGTAGGATAGAGTCTAGAAAGGGATCATGGAGGTCTCAATCCCTTCCTTATGTCTGAGTGGAACCGGGTCGGATAATGTAAAGCGAAAAAACTTTGACTGCAAAAGGGATCAGAAAACTCAACTTGGTCTAAGTAAAGTTGTTCCCAATCACTATAACCTTGAGGACTCTATGAAAATAAGGTGTGTACAATTATAGATGATGAAAATAATTGAAAATTTGATCCCTACTTTAATTATTATTGAAACTATTGAGAAGGATGAGTTGGTTCTGCACTAATTTAAGAACCTCCGAAGCTGAATTGAGTGGTCTCAATTTTGAAAAATATTTGAAGAAGACTCACCTCCAGCACCTTGATACATCTTGGCTATGATTGGGTTGCAAACTCCTTCATCTTGTCTTCAACTCGTCATTCTCTGTCAGTTGGTTATTGTCCAGCCATTGCATGACAATTCCCAAACAAAACACAAAATTAGCATTTAGGTTGCGATAAAGGTAGTTTAGGTATTTCTGAAAAATAATAGAAAATCACAGTTAGTTTTTCGGATTGTCGTTCGAAATTGTTGTTTTCCAATATACTTGTCAACACCGACCTTGAGATTACGTATATGTGGTTGTACAATGTAACGATATGGTCTCCAAGCCTAAGAGAACTTCTGGTACTCGGTCCAATTATATAATCAACGGGCACATATCATATGTCAGAAAACGGACCACAGAGCTCTATAGCACGACAACATCTCTGGAAGCAGGTGGTTCCGATCGATTTTTGGTAATTTTCGATCTCCCCTAGTAATCGTCCTTGACATTTAACGTTTACACCATCTAAATTTATTTAAATATATTTTACAAATAAACATGATTTATTTGATGAGTTTTTTTCTCTAACAGTAATAATATATTAATGAGGGTACAAGACCCAAACACACAAATGTTCTGCTCGTCCAGTTGCTCCACGACCCGAAATCCGTGGGCCTTGGGGCAAATCGAACGAGCTCTTTGTCGCATATATATATCACCAAACCGTTCACCAAGGTTTTATTAGGGTTTCTGCGTTTCTCTGACTCCAAAATGGTACGTTCTCTGTATTTTTCTTCTTCCACTCATCAATTGGTTTATGCTTCTTCTCGATTTTGAATTAGAACCGATTTTAGCATATTGGTTGATTCAGTGCTACTTCATTTATGTTTCGGTTCTATCCTGAAACTATATTACTTTTTATTATATTATAAATTTTCGCTGTGATAATAATTGGGAAACAAGTCACATTTCACTTTCACCTGTTAGGAAATGTAAGATCGAAAACTAGGTTCCTTGCTTGTAATGTAATGGTGCGAACATTGTTTTATTATCATGGATGCTGAATAATTGTATTGGTTCTAACTCTGAGTAAATCCATTTTCATCTACTTTTCAGCATGTTTCATTTTCTGATTTAATTGTATGCAGACTAAGAGAACCAAGAAGGCCGGCATTGTTGGGAAATATGGTATGTGACTTGGGCTCTATTTTGCTTTCCTCTCGTTTAGTTTTCTTATTGAAAGAATGTAAACATGATCAGTTGTTCAACAATGAGAATCGATCAATTTGTTTGGCTATGTTTCTCTGGTATACTGTTTACATGCATAAACATGTTCCGGTTATATTGTCTTGTCTGGTTAAAAGTGACATCAATTATCCGATTCCATTTCAGGCACCCGCTATGGTGCTAGTTTGAGGAAGCAGATCAAGAAGATGGAGGTCAGCCAGCATAGCAAGTATTTTTGTGAGTTCTGTGGGAAGGTAATCTCTCCTCTTATGTGTATTGATTTGTGATATAGTATCTGAGTTGATGGAGTTTGTACCGTGTTTAATTTGTTATCTAATCTAAGTTGCACTATTGCAGTATGCAGTGAAGAGGAAAGCTGTTGGAATTTGGGGATGCAAGGACTGCGGCAAAGTTAAAGCTGGTGGAGCCTATACTTTGAAGTAAGATTTTTGTATACCACATCCTGAATTACTTGACATTTAATACTTTCTGGTGCCCATCCTAATGGTCCTATCTATACTACAGCACCGCCAGCGCCGTGACTGTGAGGAGCACAATCAGGAGACTGAGGGAGCAGACTGAGAGTTAGTTTATGCAAATTGAGTGTAATGCAATTCAACTTTTTGCTCTTTTTGTAGTCTGGATCGGTTTAGACGGATGGATATAGTTTGCTCTTTTATGTTAATGGGCATCTTGTTTTGTTTTTTCTTACTGAAATATCCCTTTTATTTTTGCATGAACTTGTTACTTTTCTCTTGTGATCTATATTTTTTGAGTTTCAACTTTATAAATGAATCATGTGAACAAGATTCTGTTCAAACATTGGTTAAAGCGTCTACACCAGCAACTCTCGCTTGCTAGTATGTAATTTGTTTGCATAAACCACAATGAATCGGTGATACCCAACAGTATATGAAGTAGCTGCCTCTGTATTTACAAGGAACATAAACAGATCAGATCAAGAGATGAAAACAGCAGCAATCCAGCTAAAGGATGATAGGTTGGCAGATTGAGGTTTCACCCCATCATCTGCATTTATATTACAACTATATCTCTACTATACAAGAATCTCTCCCTCCCTCCCTCTACTTGGATGTTGAAGCAAAAAAGACCAATCTACAGTTTTACATCACTTTCTGCTATAAAACTCAAGTGGGTGAGTGAGCGTCATCCACAAGTGTCACACAATTTGAATGGGGAGGCTATCATTTTGATTGTTGTGATTCATTTGTTTTTGTGCTGCCTTCACCGCTGCAACTCTAGCTGCATTAGCTGCTCTGTTAGCTGCTGCCACTGCCTTGTTCACCCTCTCATCAACCTTGGCTACATCATACGCTTTCTCTGCTGCTCGCCGTGCTTCCTGTTTGTCCAATTAAAGGGGTACTTATTCCCTCGAGCATAATTGTATGAAATTGATTTGTCAATGTGCAAGTGCTAAATTCATCCTTATAAGATATTTGCATGCCAAAGATGGCTAAAATGTGCACACATGCGTTGAAAGAAAGATAGATACCTGCACAGCATTTAGTACTTTGGAATGATAAACAGCGACTGGAGAGACAGGATGGGTGGTGTTCTGTGTACTAGGAACATCAAGAACCCCACATTGCCAGTGGCCGGATTGGGTTTCTCCATTCCTGAATGTATACATCCCCAGCCCCTGCCTCCTACCCTCATGCCATGCTCCCTCGTATCGATGCCCATTTCCAAACATATACACTCCAAATCCATGCATCTTGTCAGCAAAATACTCACCAGCATACGTGTCCCCATTTCTAGATGCAATCAACCAATAACAACTCAGTAAACCTATTATTGTTTGACACCTTCAACACAAATAACCTAACTCTGAATTAATTATCAGGACAAGGGGAATTGCCATCTCAGGTCTATCATGAGATATTGGTTAGTAACGATGCCATGAAGTATGAGAACTAGAAAGATAAAATTCCAAGCAACCTATGGAGGCAACAAATAGAGTTCTATCACGAATTCTCTTCCTTTGTTTTGTTTCAGGTAACACAAACGTGCATAATACTAATTTCTACAGACCCAGAAAAATGCAGGGTGTGTTGACAATATAGAGGTTCCTTAAAGTAATTGCTTCCCTTGTTATATTCATAAATCATGAGAGGAAATGTCAGCATACTTGACTTCCTCTCAACTTTCCCATTTAAAAATAAACTATTTTAACCCAAAGAAAAGAACACATTCTGATCAAATTTGAAATCACATCAACATTTACTACATGTTTCTTGAAAAAAGCTCTGCTGCTACGCTATATTAGTAACCTTTGTAACTAATTCTGTAGGGAAATTCTTGAAATACTCCCCACCCGCCTACCACACATAACATAAGCACATAGAATTTGTCAATGCTCTCTCTCCTTACCTCTCCATAGCCCACAAATAGTTACTGTACATGTATGGAACTACTACTCCTTACAAGTATCCAAATAACATGTGATGAATCAAATTTTACCTCATACTAGCCCATGTCTGCTGCCTAAATATCGTAATCTAATCATATAGTTAACCTCACAACTACATGCATCAGCTTACTGCCAACTTCGTTATGTTGTGAGCTTGTAACTAGATATTCCACCGAAATCCACATATACCAACTAAAACATGTAAAATGGTTCATTTCCCATTTAGAAACAAAATTAGACATGTATGTAAAGGAAACCTTCAGATCCCCAACTATTGTACAAGCAACATCTAATTCCTGACGAACCAACTATTGCAAAGTAGACTCAGAAAATAACAAAATTCAACCCAATGCATACATGTAGCAGTAAAATCTAAAGGCAAGCATCAAATACATACATTGTCATACAAAAATAGTATAAACAAGCAAGATAAAGCTCAAGCCAGAAGGCCACACAGAGAATTTGGCAAGGTTGAGAATACCTGAAATGGTAGTGGCCAAGTCCATGCTTGACTCCCCACTTGAATTCCCCCACATAGCGGCTCCCGTCCTCACATGTATGAACTCCGCAGCCATGACTCTGGCCATTGGACCATTCCCCAGCATAAACATCTCCGGTGTAGACCCTATACCCCCCAAACCCATGCCTGAGCCCCTGCCTGTACTGGCCACGATATCTGCTTCCTCTTGCCCATGTCTCAACCCCATGGCCATCATACTTGCCATCAACCCAATCCCCCTCATATCTTCCGCTCATGTAGTAGTAATAAACGCCACTCCCCGAGCACTTGCCCTTGTGGAACTCTCCCTCATACACGTCCCCGTTGCCGTACACCTGAACCCAGCAGCCCGAGTTGGCCCTCTTCTCCGACCTGGGTCTGGAGCCAATGGACCAGAACACCGGCAGTGCAGGCTTGGACAGGCTGCTGGGCGCGGTGAGCTTAATGGGGAAGGAGCGAGCCAGGAAGAGGCGTATGGAGGGGAGGCGGGGGAGAGCGAGATTGAGCGAGAAGAGGAGCGCCGCGGAGAAAGCGAGAGCCGAGAGGAAATCGAGGAGAAACGAATGGCTGGGATGGGAGAGAAGAAAGTAGAAGAAGGGGAGAGAGAGCAGGAGGATGAGCCTGAGGTGGACCCGGAGGCGGCGGATGTGCTTGAGGCGGCGGAGGAGGCGGAAGGCGGCGGCTTTGGAGGGCGAGAGGGTCTGAAACTTGACCTGGGCGGCGGCGGAGAAGCGGTAGAGGGTGGGCGATTTGGAGAGCGAAGAGGTCAAAAGGGGTCTCTTGTACGGGGCCGATGAGGGGAGAATTGGGGCATCTTGCGAGAGGATTTGGATTTGGGGGTGGGATTGGGATTGGTGGCAATGGTGGATCGAGAAGGGAATCGGATTGAAATCGGCAGAGACGCCGCTGCCTTCTTTTTCGATCTGGACTTCAGATTTCTTCTGATGCATTACATACCAGAAGTACTTGTTCGAAAATCTGGTTTTCTAGGAGTGAACCAGAGGAGGATTGGTTTAGTTATGGTTCTGGGAAACGGGTGATGAGTGGTTGCCCGATTATCAAGGTTGAAGAAAGAGCGACGAGTTTATGGTCTTGGCTTAAACTCTCATTTCAAACCAAACGACTTAAGACTCTCTACACAACGCCCTATTCTATTCTAGGGATTTAGCACATACTATATCCATTGTCTTTTGGAAAATTTGTGATTTAGCCCTTTTCTTCCGATGATTTCTGATCACTGACCTCGTTTTTTTTCGTATTTTCTTTTTCATTTTTTAATCCGTGAATTGTCTTATATACCCTTACTGAAACCCAATATAGTTTTCCTTTGTATTTTTTTTCTAAAACTTAATAATTGAAATGTCTTAATTACCCTTACTTAAACGTACATATATCACATTTCTTTGAATTGAATTCCTCGTGTTAGGTCAGAACCCTATTCGAATTCCCCGTATTGTGTCATAACTCTCTTCCTCGACGTCTCCATTCTACGGCTATTCCATCTTCGACGCGGACGTCGCCTCCAAATCGAGTTAACCACGAGCTAAGTACGTTGATACGGTTCTGTCCATCGTTTGTGTAGATATACGTTTATTGGTTGAGTTTGGTGGTAGATAGTTGATGATTTTGTTGTTGGAGCCATATCAGAAGGATCTAGGGCATTTACAGTATCTAAAATCGTGTTTACAGTACCTGAAGTCAGAGTAAGGCAACTTCCAATGGTGATTTTTATTCGGTGTAATTTAACCCAGTGTGGGAACTGTTATTCCTGGTATGAGGAATTTCATATGAACTGTCATGTTGTAATTGATGCTTTTTGTTCCTTGTACCAAGCAAGAATCTTTCAAAAAAATGGATCTAACAACGAACAACTTGGAGTACGGACCTACCCTACCATCTGGTGGACTACAAGGACCACTAGTTGCCAAAGAAACAACAGTAATTGGTCCTGAGTTGAAGCCATTATTACCCCAAGACAGGCATTTTGAAGCTAAGATGTCGAGCAAAAGCCAACCGATGGAAATTGCAAAGATCATCACAACTGAATTGAGGAGGTTAGAGGACAAAAATCGGCACTCATTGAAAACAACACAATTCGGTCCCCTGTTGGATATACATCTTGAGTTTTCATGTCAAGTTATGTGGGCGCTTCTGCTTAGAGAAGTCGATATTTAGACAAAAACATCCGAAAGGTGGTTCGTTGTCAACGAGAGACCGATGAGATTGTCTTTGGAGGAGTATGCACTCATAACGGGGCTGAATTATGGACGATATCCCTCCGATGATGTTTTGAAACAAAAATACAAGTCCAATTTATTCGTGAAGAAACACTTCCCCAAAGAAAAAGAAGAGGCTAGTGTGGATAATTTGAAACTGAAACTGAAGCAGTTAGTCAATAAGGAAGTAGTGGAGGGTCATCCTAAGGAGAATGTAATCAACATGGATATCATAAAGGTGGCGTTGCTTTTGCTGGTCAGAGGTGTAATGATACCCAAAGACAGAACTAAGCACAAAATCGATAAAAGGGCTTTGGTATTGGTGGATGACTTAGAGTTGTTCGAGTGATTCCCTTGGGGTAGGGATTCCTTTGCATATATGTTAAAGCATGTAAAGAAGAGTGGGCTGGTAGGTAACGTAGGAGAACGAGAAAGAGGTAAGAAAAAGAGCCCAATGACGTATTGTGTTTTTTTTTCCCTATTATGGTAAGCAGAATGTCGTTATGTGTGTTTACAATTATTAGTACATGCACTTTCTCACCAGTTCTGCCGTGTGCAAGAAGATATTGGCATTAGAATGCATCCTGAAACTAAGCCGCCCGAATCCAAGAAGGGCGAATATAACCCTTATCCTGGCAAAACGTCGTGCGGAAAACGAACATTTATCGAGGATGTGTATATGAGACAAGGCCTGCAGTAGAATGCCCTCGTACGCCCTTGTGAAAGAGGCATTTGACAAAGAAGATCCAGAGGTTAGTGTAAAACTAGGAAATGTATAAAATATGATAATTTGATACCGAGAACCCAATTAGCTCTCTATTTATAGAGAATAACACTAGTTACGTCTAACTACCTCATTAATGGTTAACTCTTGACCTCCTAACAACCTGATTAATGATAGACTCTCTAACAACTCAATATTAATTCATATTCTAAGAGTTAAGAAAC
>JAYMSV010002339.1:0-11227 GCA_036897745.1 Erodium moschatum
GCATACCGCTCACTCAATGCATCCATGATTCGTAGGAACACTTCCTTCGACATCCGTAACGACGCCGGAATTGAAGCTCGCTGTATACCGGTGTAGGAGCGAAGTATTCAGCCACCAATTACCCGTGTCCTTCCTCTCTCTTTCGATCTTCCCATTTTCGCTTTGGCATCGCCGATGATTGTGATCCCTCGTCTCTCCTTCTTCTGCCCTTTGATGTGCCCTTACCGAAATCCGATATGTAATCCGCTTGCTCAACTGTTCTGCCATCTTCTCCCCAACTCTAAGCAATTCTTGGGGAGTCATTTGAACCAATTCCTCTATTGTTCGATAACGATCCATCGAAAAAAGAAATAAGAAGAGAAAAGAGGTAAATTGTGGTGGATAAGAAGTGTAGAAGAGAAGATGCGTGAATTTTGTTTAGGGTTGATAGTGTATTTATAGGAATTTGGGGATTTTGAAAAATCTGGCGTCGACATGCAGTGCCTCGTCATTGGACCGGCGATTAGCCGTTGGCTCTGTAACGACTCGTCCCATCATTGTAGGATCCTCCGACGAGACACCCTGCAACGCGGTCCTACAACGCCTCAAGCGTCGATGACTCTGTAGAAGGTGTGGCAGCGCCCTCAACGAGCCGCCTGCATCAACCCTACACCGATCCATTAGAAGTATTCTAAGGTTTTCCCGATCTCTATCGACTTGGTTTTTACATTTTTTATCTCATATAAAATACAAATAACTAGACTATTGATATGGGAGATGCTCCCTCTAAGTTTGATTTTCAAAGTTCACAAAATAAAAGTCCAAAATTCTGCCCTAAATTTGTTTTCCAATATCATTCCAAAAAAAACCCCAAAAGATTCCAGGGAAGGCCCTGTACAATTGCCGCAGCACGGCGGTCCCGATTCATCGCCGCCGTCTCGGAACCACCGGAACAAACACAGGGCTCTGACAAGACCATTTCAGCCCTACTTTCTGCCCAGAGCCTTCCGCGAAGAAGAGAGAGTTGCAGAACAGAGCTGAGAGAAAGAGACTTTGCAGATACATACACTGATCTCTCTGTCTCCACAATCAATGCATGGAAGGAGAAACGAAGAACCCTGGTAAGAAGCCGCTGAACCTCGACTGGGAAAAGCTCTTGCCCACCGGCGTAAACGATGATGAGCCGCCGGAGGTGGTCATTAGAGCGGCGGAGCCTTCAAAGTCCGTCGATCGGCAGAGTGGGTTTGGGGATAATGGCGAAATGCTGAAGCTCACCGATCACGAGCTGAAAGAGAAAATACAAAGACTGAAGATCAACATCGAGACAATGGTATTGTGCGACGGGGGAGTAAAGATGAAGGCCTATCTCAGGCGCCTTGAGGAGGAACGGGAACGTAGAAGACTCAATGGACTCAACAAGGTTCACTTTCTCCCTCTGATTGATTATGTTGTTTCAGTGCTCATGTCCTGTTTGGATGCCGAGAAAATTAGGCTGGAGAAATTAAAGCTAGATTCATTGTTTTACCATGTTCTCCCCTCCATTACTGTGTTTTATGACCAATTCAGAGCTAAAACTAGGATAATATCACTTATCTACACCTAACTATGTCCAATTTTCATATAACTACCCTAACTAAAATATTCATTTCCCCTAAGTTCCCCCAAATTTTCACCGGCCTGGAGTGATGTGAAAATCGGGTACCGCCTTAAAAAAATTCATAATTAGGTGTAGCGATATGAAATCCGCGCGTAGTTAAGTGTAGTTAAGTGATATTATCCTTTTAAACTAGCTAGGTGCTTTTGCTGCTTGTGTGTTGTATTGTTGTTACTGCCATTGATGCTGAAGCTAAATGTCGGGGTTTGTTCACTGATCATTATGTGGCTGTGTATTGTTTATGATGACAATGTAGTTCATTTTAGGTCCTCAAATGGCTATGTGGTCTCATTCTCTATCTTGTCAACTCTTAAGCTTTTCTTGTTTGGATCCCGAGAAAATAAGGCTGGATAAGTTAGAGCTAGATTCTTTATTTTTCGATGTTTTCCCTTGCATTGCTATTGTAAATGGCCTATTCAAAAGAGAAAGATTGGTTAAGTTGAAACTCGCTAGCTAGATTTGCTGGATGTGTGTTATATTGTTGTTCCTGAAGCTAAGTTTTGGGTTTTGTTCATTATGTGCTTGTGTATGGTTTATGATAGCAATGTAGTTCAGCCAGAGCTCGTTGCCAAAGACAGTATCGTGGCAGTGAATTGCTGGCTCTGTTGCTCCTTGGTGGGAACCAATCAAATGGTGCCACGTAGGGGGATCTGTCCGGCCTAAACTCCGGCCTCCTCCTTGTCCGGTGAGGTGCAAATCGTCCACGGCGAGTTGTTCTTCCCCGATGAATCAGTTACAATAGTTTTGATTTGGGGGTTTGGAGTTGTGGGGTATAGGTTAGGGTTAAATTATGGAGTTATGGTTTATGGTTTAAGTTAGGGTGTGAAAGGGAGTTTTTTTTCTTCTTTCTCAGCATCCTAAATCCCATCATCCTACCACTGCAGACTCTCAGAACTCAACATCCCAACCTCCAAAACACGCATCCCAAAAACTCAGCATCTCTACTGCACATGCTCATAAGCATCTGATAACTGTACGACCAGTGTGATATATAGTTGCTGGGAAAGTCACATTCGTACTCAGTGTGACACGAAGCACTTTGAATATGTTGTTCAGCTTAGACACGTTCAGTGTCTTGTTTCACCTGCGTATACTCGTTTGGTAACTAAAATACATTGAATATCCGTTCCTATTTAGGTTATGTACTTTAGTATGCGAGGTCATGCTAAATTCAAAGGCTTTTGTTGACTTAATGCATTAATTGGTTTGACGTTTTTCGGGGGTGTTCCTTAACATTACCTTATGATCTGGCTTTGTGAAGATTCTTTAGAGTTCTTGGCAGGCATCAATTGTGTTTCATAGACAACATTATTACATGGTTCCTTGCACTTTGCATTGAACAGGTGACTGATGAAAGCAAGAAGCCTTCGCAATCTCGGAATTCCATTATAGTGGGTAAACACCTGGTTATTCAATTAGCACTACACAATTGTTTTGGCATATCTAGCGATGGCATATTCAGCTTTCTGAAGCGCTTGTTTCTTCCTGAGATATTCAGTTTTGGCAACTTGTAGTCCTTTTTAATAATTGCACAAAAGTACCCTGAACTTTTCTTTTTGTTGCAATTTGTATGAAAATGACGATTTTACCCTTGCAATTTTGATTTAAAAATAATAAGTGAAAAACAAAAAATCCTCATTTTCATATCCCTTATTTATCTTCCTCTTTGTACTGTACAGAGAGGAAGAAATTTAAGGGACTTTAATTATAATTTTTAAAATTTAAATTTCCAACGTTAAAATTGTCACTTTGAAACAAATTTATACAAAGTGCGACAAAAAACAAGTTCATGGCATTTTTTTTTGCAATTATCAAAGAAGAGGGCTACAAATTGCAAAAAAAATGAAATAGTGAATACCTCAGGGTACTTTTTGGCAATTATCCTGTTAATCTATATGGACTATGGCTGGCGTTTCTTGAGCCAGAAATCTTGATTGGCTTTTTGATGTTGCTCTGTGATACTCTATGTAACCTTAATATATGCTGCATAGGTCCACATGAAGGCTCTTGGCAAGAACGCAGATCGCCCAAAGATCATGCACAGTCCTCATTTGGTAAAGAGTTTTGTAAAAGGATTGACGAAAATGTATTGTGCTCTAATCATCCTATTTATGCAGCTTAGCACAATATAATTGCATTTGTTGATTGATTTATTTTTACTTAGCAGCCAAATTCCCGGAGAGTTGATAGGAATGATGATTGGAGAAAGAGATCTAATGGACATGTGTCACAAAAACCAATGATGAAACGCCGATCTTCTCCAAGACTAAGGTCTGCTCAATATTCGAGAAGTGTCTCTCTCAATGGAAATGGACATGCTTTAGGTTCTTTGAAAAGCCGTGCCAACAAGTAAGTGCCCCCTTCTTCAAATGACAAAAACAGCCTCATGCAAGATAAACAAAAAAGAAAACATAAGTGTATTTCCATCATTTTACACTCAGAAGATGACAGAATTGAAGTAAATCGAAATTAAAAAAACTTAGGATGTGAGTAACTTTTTAAACTTGGGGGTAGTTGATTGAGAAAGGTGCATACTTAAGGGTAGCTGAGTGGGATTTTCCCTTAAAATGATATAACGAGCTTCATAGCACTGTGTGATATCCTCATCAGATGCGAGCTTATTGTAATTTATTTGACTTTGTTGAGGGTACCGTCCCATATTGAACTGGTTGACCAGAGTAATATGTTTTTCTGCTGCTTAAGAGTGAATATTATATGTCGACTAGCCTATATATATTAAGAGAATCTCATGGTAGACCTATGCAAGAACTGTTTACATACCCACTTTGACCTTTCACTATCAAAAACACCCTCTGAAGGTGAGGGGTTATCAGTAACACAATGTCACTTTTCGTATTAATCATAAACACATGGATTTACACAGAAAAGGTGATGGCTTTATCAGGAACACGCTGTCAACTTTCTCATTTTTCAGTGGTTTTTTGGGACAAAATGACCCAAATCCGGGTGTTTTTGATGATAAACAAAAGGTGACTGTGTGTTACTGATAACGCTTCACCTTTACAATGTGTATGTTAAGATCAAAGGAGGGGTGTCAATGAAGTTGCCCCTAGCATATATAGTTTTGCCAGTGCCAGGGGCTATAAGATCCATTTGGCTAGAGCATATTGTGGATTTGATCTCTCAATTCAATGTATCTTACAGGTGGAATGGTATTGTAGTCTCACTTGAAGATGACTCAAGAACTAGTGAGGTAATATTTTTTTACAAGTCCTTCCTTCAACCATAGTTTTGTCCAGCACTTCCTATCGAGCTTCGTATTTTTTTTTTTTTTTCTTCTGAAAGATTCATGGTAATGTAACCTAAACAGGATCAAACAGTTGTTCTTGATGATGAAGAGGATTGCAAGACTCTAGATTCAGAAGAATATGCTGAAGAGCTTACTGAATGGTAAATAGACCTTTCTATATACTGCTCGTTCATTCAATGTTGTTGAGGTCTGCAATAACTCTCTTCTCTAATATTTTCAGCATGAAAGAGACTAAGATCTATTACCCATCAAGGTACAGTGATTTTCTCTCTTGAAGATGGCTCAAAATTGATTTTCTTGAAGAATGGAGTATTGAACCTTTGTGCTTTACCTTTTAATCCAGGGATGATCCGGATCCCATTATAATTGCTTATGCCGACTTGGACTGTCTTGCCCCTGAAACCTATTTGACATCAACCATCATGAACTTTTATATCAGGTGAATTTAAGTGTCTCTGGCTAAAGATGGTAAGGAATTTAGGGATAATTGCAAAAAGTACCCTGAGGTATTCACTTTTTGCAACTTGTAGCCCTTTTCTATGTTAATTAAAAAAGTTCTCTGAATTTGCCTTTTTTTTGCACTTTGTTTCAAAATGACGAATTTACCCTTGAAAATTTAAGTTTTAAAAATAATAATTAAAGATCAAAAGAATAGGGATACAAGTTGCAAAACTAAATACCTCAGGGTACTTCTGCAATCATCCCAAGAATTTAACTACAAATTCTCTTGATTCATGGACAAATGAAGAAAGTTTGTGATTTTGCTAAAACTTGGGAATTTTTTATTTTTACCTTTTTATTGAAATAATTTTTGAACTCCTTAGACACTTATTCTCATTTAAATTTTCATGTTAATGATTTGCTCTCGGCTAGATATTTACAGCAGCAAGCGGCTCTCACAAATAGAGTGATATGTGATTATCTTTTCTTCAATACATATTTCTATGAGAAGCTTAAAGAGGCTGTGACATACAAGGTAATAAAAACGTCCCTTTTGGAATAGAAACACTGAATATGCATCTAATTCTAGTATATTATCACATACAATAGTTGGCTGGATTTCTATTTTAAAAACAGAGATAATTGTGAAAAAGTACCCTGAGATATTCACTTTTTGCAAATTGTAACCCTCTTCTTTGACAATTACAAAAAAGTGCCCTGAAATTGCCTTTTAGTTGCAATTTGTGTATCTTGGTTTCAAAATGACGATTTTACCCTTTTAAAAAATAACAAGTAAAAAATAAAAATCTAGAATTTCCATCCACTTTACACAGAAGAAAATTAAAGGAGGCGAACATTTTTGTTTTTGTTTTTTATCTATCATTTTTTATATTTTGTTTCTATATCCCTTTATCAATACAGGGGACCGACAAGAATACCAAATTTGTGAAGTTTAGAAGGTGGTGGAAGGGTGTCAATATATTTCACAAGGCATATGTACTCATTCCAATTCACCAAGAGTATGTTTCATCTCTGCCTTAGGCATGTTTGTGATTCTGGTTCTCATCTGCTGACCTTTGTTATAATTACTATTTTTATACTTTACGATGTTCGATTTATCCAGTCTTCATTGGAGCTTGGTGATTATATGCATCCCAGACAAAGATGATGACTCAGGACCCATCATACTTCACTTGGATTCATTGGGGCTTCACAGGAGCAAATCGGTTTTTGATAACATTAAAAGGTTTGACAATAATCTCATTTGCCAGTTAAGCAATGATCACGTAATACGTTATTTTGAATATTATATCTTATGGGGGATTGTTATGGACAAAAGTTATTTTCATCGCATATTGAGATTATTATGGGATAATTGCAAAAAGTACCCTGAACTTGTCTTTTTGTTGTGATTTATATAAAAATGACCATTTTATCCTTAAAATTTAGATTTAAAAAATGATAAGTAAAAAGCAAAAAAATCCAAATTTTCATATCCCTTAATTTTCCTCCTTTTGTACTGTACAAAAAGTAACAAATTTAAGGGATATGAAAATTTGGATTTTATATCCTTTAATTATTATTTTGAAAATTTTAATTTCCAATTGTAAACTCGTCATTTTGAAACAAACTCATACAAACTGCAACAGAAAGACAAGTTCAGGGCACTCTTTTGCAATTATCAGAGCAGATGGCTACAAGTTGCAAAAAGTGAATACCCGGGTACTTTTTTGCAATAAGTCTTAGTGTTAACTTAATTGACTTTTTAAAATGATGTGATTTGTTTTGTAGCTATATGAAAGAAGAATGGAATTGTTTGAATCAAGAAGTTGATGACACGAACGTTCCAATTGCTGATGAAATATGGAAGCATCTCCCTCATAGAATTGAAGTGGAAAAAATCACGGTACATCCTTTTCTTGAATGCTTTCAGCTCCTCAATGCTACTGCCAATCATGCTTTATTGTTGCTGTTTTGTGTGTTGATAGCATGAAATCAAATGATGGAATTTATTTCAGGGATAATTGCGAAAAAGTGTCTGAACTTGTCTTTTTGTTGTACTCTGTATAAAATTGTTTCAAAATGATAGTTTACTCTTGGAATTTAGATTTCAAAAATAATAATTAAACAAAAAATCCAAATTTTCATATCCCTTAAATTTGTTACTCTTTGTACGGTACTAAGAGGAAGAAAATTAAGGGATATGAAATTTCGATTTTTGTTTTTTATTTATTATTTTTTAAATCTAAATTGTAAGGGTAAAATTGTCGTTTTTGTACAAATTGCAACCAAAAGACAAGTTCATGGTAGTTTTTTGCAATTATCAAAGGAGAGGTACAAGTTGCAAAAAAATGAATATTTCAGGGTACTTTTTTGCAATTATCCCAATAATTTACTATAATTATTGAAGAGACAGTCCATAATTAGATTAGAAACCGGAATGACTAATACTGATTGGAACCTTTCTTTCTGGTGTATTGCTTTGTATGTCCTACTAGGTTCCCCGACAAAGGAATGATTATGATTGCGGTCTCTTTGTGCTTTTCTTTATGGAGCGCTTCATTGTAGATGCCCCGGAAAGACTCGTGAAAAAGAAAGACTTGCCGTTAATGGTACCTACTTCTCTTCCTCCCTCTAATTTCTTCTCATTATAAACGGGAAAAATACATATACCTACTTGGAAGCATTTTTTTGGCCCACCGAGCATGAGTGGTTTTGATAGGGTATTTTAGCCTTTTGTAGATTTTTAAACGAGTTGTTGGAACATGTTGTAGTTTCTAGTATTAAACCCATATGGGGGTTGAATGCATCTTAAGTTGGGAATATATATTTTAGGGGTAATTAAACCCATCTGGGGGTTGAATGCATCTTAAGTTGGGAATATATTTTAGGGGTAATTACTTCGCTTTACTTTGAGCGATTTTCAATTCAATACCTCACACTTTAAATCGTATCAATTCACACCATGAACTTTCTTTTTGTTTCAGTTGATCATAATTTGATGTTCAATGATGAAGATGCTCTTTCTTTAAAAAAAATGCAAGTTTTGTATTAAAAAGACTGGTGTTTGTGCTCCATATGGGGGATTGTTCATCATTAAACCTCAAATTAGGATGAATTAAAACAAAAATAAAGTTCATCCGGGTGTATTGATGCAACTTAAAATACATGACTATGGATTGAAAATACCTCAAAGCACGAGACTGTGAACTGTAATGACAAAAGTACTCATTTCATTAGTTTTCTAATTTACACAAATATGCCATCGTTACAAAAGGGATTCCCCGAGTTCCCTGGATGGTTGCAGGGGTATTTTTATCATTTGTTATCAAAATAGAGTAAAGCAAGAAAATTTTGAAGTCAGTGTAGTGAAGTGAGAAATGTGATGGTTGTATAGTTTTGTGAGATTATCCCATTATTTTATGAATAATATTAAGATACAATTTGTTTTTTCAGTTTGGCAGAGAGTGGTTCAAACCACAAGAAGCCTCTGGTTTGAGAAAGAAAATCAGAATTTTACTCAAGGAAGAGTTTCGAAATGCCAACAGAACCGGCCAGATAACGAGCACTTCTCCAAAATCAGCCGACGGGAGCGCTGAATCAGTCACAAATGTCGAGTAAATACATATATTCACCTGTGATTAATCGCCTTCAACAGTCCTCAGGTTCGTTTTGTAAATGAAGCTGCAAAGCACTAACAAGCTCGAGGTTTCTGGCAAATTTTGCTTGAGTACAAATGCTGGATATGGATATTCTGGTGAAGTGCTGCAGTGGTGATTTTCTTAAAGACAATTTTAACCTTGTACATTGTATTTAGTTTTTTTTTTTTCCTTTCTTGGTTTAAGGGTAAGTATTTTGGTGGAATGGGTCTTCTGTGTTCCTTTTTGGGTTAGTGGCAGATGGCTATGTAGACTAATGTTTACCATATACATGATTATTGTTTTCAGGGATAATTGCAAAAAAAAATTATATCAAGACTTTGTTTTTTATTGCACTTTGTATAAATTTGTTTGGAAATAATTATTTTATCCACATAAATGTAAATTAAAAATAATAATTGAAGAATACCAAATTCAAATGTTCATATCCCTTAAATTTCACTCTTTATATGGTACAAAGGTAGAAAATGAAGGGAACTGAAAATTAGGTATTTTGTTTTTTTACTTATTTTTTCCATATTATAAGGATAAAATTGTTATTTTTATTATAAAGATGAGTTCATGGTTACTTTTTTTGGGGTAATTGTAAAACTATGTGCACTTTGTAAATACTACTGGTGAACTATATTTTTTTTCTCCAAACAACGTCCCCAATTATTTTCCGCTTGCACACCCGTTATCTTTAACGGAAATTAGCCATGAGACAGTCACTTGACTCCAATTTTTTTTTTGAACTGATACTTTTGCCCTCACATTATACGTGTTTTGTAATTTATAACCCTCATATATACACGTTTTGCAATTTGGAAACCTAATGTATACACTTTTGTGTTTTAGTGACATTTTGCAAAAAAATTAACCCCGATCATGGACTTGTAGACGGAAAACAATTGGAGGATGTTTTCTTGCAAAATAATAATTTGCCGACAATATTTGCAAAACGCGCTTAATTCATTGCAAGTTTTTGTAATTGTTCTTATTCTTTTTGTAATTATGAAAGAAGAATCCCTGATCAAATATCAGGGATTCTTCACCTTAATCCTCAACTTTCTAGCAATTTGTGAAGCTTTTGGATGAACAGACCTCTTGCTACGATCACATTGCTCAACCTCAACCCAATTAATCACTCTCAGCATCAAAGATTGAGGAACAACCTTCTTCTCATCTCCATCCGATGATCCTTTCCCTTTCAATTTCATCAACCCATTTTCCATCACTTTCTCGAGAAAATCCATGAACCACTTACCAGCTTCTGCCTCCACCATCTTCCCCAACTTTACAGTATTGCTCAGACAACAATTATAAGAGCCTGCCTGTGGCTTCTTGTTCTCATCATTCTCCCCAACGGCTCTCCTCTCGGGAGCTGTCTTCAAGCTCGAATTCGATCTCATGAGCCTCGTCGCCGTCTTTGGAAAGCTTGCCATTGATTTAAAAAGCCCCATTCTTCTCTTGGAGGAGCTGAGCTCCATTGAGTTGTGAGCAATTTCATGCAAGATCTGATCCTCGCCGGCTTTCGGGGGTTTGGCTTTTCCGGTGGCCGGAGACGACACCATATCTCCCAATGCTTGCACCAATTGGAAATGGAACTCAAGAAACTTTTCGAAACAAGCTGCAGGCGCGTCGACTCTTGCTGATTCGCTCAGGTTCGAGAAAGTCCTGAAATTGAAACGACCCATGAATCAAAATCACCATGTCTGTAACTAGAACACACAATTCAATCACGAGATGTGAAGATTTGTGAAAAAGAAGTGATCTTTAGTAGTAAAGTTTCATACTTGAGAGACCGAAACAGAGTCTCTGTAGCAGAAGCATCTCTCATTGCTTGGACTGCAAGTTTCTGAGCCGTTTCTCGTTGCTGCATAGCTTCCTGTGAGATTCACGAGATGGGTTTTGAAAATGAGCGGTTTTTGGTTTGGGAAGTGTGTGAAAGTTAGTAACTTTAAGGATGAGACAAGAGATAATTGCAAAAAAGTACCTTATGTATTCACTTTTCTAAGCTTGTTCGATGATTGCAAAAAATATACCATGAACTTGTCGTTTTGTTGCGGTATATGTAAATTTGTTTCAAAATGACGATTTTAAAAATTATAATTTAATTCCTTCTATTTCATACTATTTGTACGGTATAAAGCTGAACAAAATTCAACCTATTGCATTTTCCATCCGCAAGTTTAACGGTCGTTTAGTGAGTAACAGGAAAAGTTGATAGTTCAGAGTTATGAT
>JAYMSV010002340.1:0-11225 GCA_036897745.1 Erodium moschatum
TCGTCGCCATTATTGCTTCGACAGTGTTCTTAAGAACCCAAATGCACAGAGATAGTGTAGGCGATGGGGCTGTGTATATTGGTGCTTTGCTTTTCGGGTTGGTGACGAACATGTTCAATGGTTTCGCCGAGCTTTCTCTAATGATCTCCAGGCTTCCCGTGTTCTACAAGCAGAGGGAGCTTCTATTTCACCCTCCTTGGATCTTCACCTTGCCCACTTTCCTTCTCGGATTACCCATTTCTATTGTTGAAACCCTTGTTTGGATTCTGGTGACCTATTACTCAATTGGGTTTGCTCCAGAAGCTAGCAGGTGATGAACTGAATCTGGATTTGGGAGAGACCCATATGGAAATATTTAATTTTTTATGGGTATTTAATATTTTTTTTGTTTTCAGGTTTTTTAAGCAGACATTGTTGGTGTTTCTAATTCAGCAAATGGCTGCTGGGCTCTTTAGGCTCATAGCTGCAGTGTGCAGGATCATGGTCCTTGCCAACACGGGAGGGTCTCTGATTCTCATGCTTGTGTTCTTGCTTGGGGGTTTCATTCTTCCAAAGGGTCAAATTCCGAACTGGTGGGTTTGGGGTTACTGGATTTCCCCACTATCTTATGCCTTCAATGGCCTTTCTGTTAATGAGTTTCTTGCCCCGAGGTGGATGAAGAAGATAGTATGTCTTTTCTCCCCACATTTTCATGAATTTCTTACATAGTTCGAGTTTAGAGATTAAGTGAGTATAAAAATTAGTTCGGGAATTGTATTTTATGTGTTTAGGCTTCAGATAATTCAACTACATTGGGGGTGTCAGTTTTGGAGAGCTTCGATGTTTTTCATGAGGATTATTGGTTTTGGATCTCAGCTGGCGCTCTTCTTGGCTTTACGATTCTTTTCAATATCCTCTTCACCGTTGCACTCAAGTATCTAAACCGTAAGTTTTTGATGTTTTTCTTCAAGATTGAGCCGTAGAAATAATTTGTTTCTTCCGTTTATTCTTTGTATTTAGTTTGTATTCATTGATATGGTTTTGTGTGACTGGAACCATAGCTCCTGGAAAGGCACAAACGGTTAAATCTGAAGAATCAATAGTAGTAGAGGAGGGTGGCAGAATGGAAATATTCCGATCATTATCTTCTTCTGATGGAAATAATACAAGTAAGAACATAAAATTTTGGATATAACTTTAGGAATTTTACGAACTTAGTTTAATCGAGTAACTTACATTATGGGATGAACTTGAAATATATCAGGAGAAATGGCAATGGAACGTATGAGCAGTTCCAACAAGTTGAGTAGGAAAAATGATTCATCTCTAAACTCAGCCAATGGTGTCGCTCCTAAGAGAGGAATGGTTCTTCCATTCTCTCCTCTTGCAATGTCTTTTGACAGTGTGAGCTATTTTGTTGACATGCCCGCTGTAAGAACCCTCTTCGCATATTATCAGTTGAACATAATTCCTATCATGTACTTAATTTGGTGGTTTGTAGGAAATGAAAGAGCAAGGAGTGACTGAGGATAGGCTGCAACTACTTCGGGAAGTAACAGGTGCTTTCAGACCTGGAGTCTTGACTGCACTGATGGGAGTCAGTGGGGCCGGAAAGACCACTCTAATGGATGTTTTGGCTGGGAGAAAGACTGGTGGTTACATTGAAGGTGATATCAGAATCTCTGGATTTCCCAAGAACCAAGAAACCTTTGCTAGAATTTCTGGATACTGTGAACAAAATGATATCCACTCGCCCCAAGTAACTATTCGAGAGTCCTTGATTTTCTCAGCCTTCCTTCGACTCCCTAAAGAAGTCAGCAACGAGGAAAAGATGGTAATTACTTATAGCAATTTTTTTTTAAATACCACGATAGTTTAATGTTAAGAGCTCAAACCAATGTTTTGTTGGGTTGGCTTGGTGGTCAATGAGCCCTCTCATCTCCTGGAGGTCAGAGGTTCAAATCCAAAGGGTACATCTGCTTGGATGCATGTGTGGGTAGAATAGAAATAGACTAGGCTATAGTAGGGTTTCTCTATTTTCTTCTTGATAAAAAAAATATGTTATGTTGTGTTTGTGTGGATTCAGATCTTTGTGGATCAAGTGATGGAACTTGTTGAGTTAGACAATCTTAAGGATGCTATAGTGGGGCTCCCAGCAAGCACGGGACTGTCAACAGAACAGAGAAAGAGATTGACGATTGCAGTGGAACTTGTTGCCAATCCATCGATCATTTTCATGGACGAACCAACATCGGGCCTTGATGCAAGAGCGGCAGCAATCGTTATGAGGACCGTGAGGAACACAGTGGACACGGGAAGAACCGTGGTCTGCACAATTCATCAGCCTAGCATCGATATCTTTGAAGCCTTTGATGAAGTATTTTCACAACCTCAAAAGCGAAAACTTGTCGCTTTCTCAAGTCTTTTATGCTTATCACGATAATCATTTTTTTGCACCAGCTGCTATTAATGAAGAGAGGAGGTCAAGTAATCTACTCAGGTCCTTTGGGACGGAATTCTCATAAGATTGTTGAATACTTCGAGGTATTGATCTTTCTAGGAAACATTTTAGATATGAAAAACACATATAAACTCATCTTCCTTTTTTTGCAGGAAATTCCTGGTGTTCCAAAAATCAAGGAGAAGTACAATCCAGCAACGTGGATGCTTGAAGTGAGCTCAGTTGCAGCTGAAGTTCGGCTTGGAATGGACTTTGCTGAACATTACAGATCGTCATCCTTGTTTCAGTAAGTGCTTAAATCACAAAGCTATGACAATAATTATGAATCATCGTTGCCATAATGCCATTTGGGTTGGCCTGGCGGTCAAGGAGCTCTTTCATCTCTTTGAGGTTAAGGTTCCAACCTAAGTGGTAAATCTGCGTGTGAGCAGGAGTAGGTGGACGATAGAAATAGACTAAGCTAGACTAGGATTTCCACGTTTGCTTCTTAATAAAAAAAATAAGAATTATCGCTAACATAAAATATGTTTCATGACTAGGCGAAACAAGGCACTAGTGAAGGAGCTAAACACGCCAGTGCCCGGAGCAAAAGACCTCTATTTCGCTACTCAATACTCCCAGTCCATGTTAGGCCAGTTCAAGTCATGTCTTTGGAAGCAATGGTGGACGTACTGGAGGAGTCCTGATTACAACCTCGTTAGATTATGCTTCACTCTGGCTTCTGCCCTCATGGTCGGAACCATTTTCTGGAAGGTTGGTGAGAAAAGGTAAACCCACGACATCCTATCTTATATTATCTGGTAGGAAACATAAAAAGAACGTGTTACTTGCTAGTTAAGTTATCAATGTTTAAAATCTCACGTGCTTTAGGGATACCTCAACCAATCTGATCACGGTCATTGGATCTATGTACGCTGCTGTCTTGTTCGTTGGAGTCAATAATTGTCTAACAGTACAACCGATAATAGCAGTAGAAAGAGCAGTGTTTTATCGGGAAAGAGCAGCCGGGATGTACTCTGCACTACCTTACGCTCTTGCTCCAGTAAGTAGCATATCGTTTAAGATAGTTGAGTTCATAATGTGTTATGGGCTTAGATTAGAGTATTTGGTACGTGCAGGTGATCTGTGAGATACCGTATGTGCTTTTCCAAACCACGTACTACACGCTCATAGTGTACAGCATGATCAGCTTCCAATGGACTGCTGCAAAGTTCTTCTGGTTCTTCTTCATCAGCTTCTTCTCCTTCCTTTACTTCACCTACTACGGCATGATGACCATCGCCCTCACACCTAACCAGCAAGTAGCGGCCATCTTCGCGGCTGCCTTCTTCTCCCTCTTCAATCTCTTTTCCGGGTTTTTCATTCCTAGACCGGTAATCTAGACCATCTATTCTACTTGATCAAATGACTTGGATGATTTTTCCAGTTTGCATTTGAAGGTTGGGTTTACATACATTTTTTATGGACTTTTTGTGCAGAGGATTCCCAAGTGGTGGATTTGGTACTATTGGATTTGCCCGGTGGCGTGGACAGTATATGGACTGATTGTGTCGCAGTACGGAGATGTGGAGTCCACCATCAAAGTTATGGGAATGGATACAGAGCCTACCCTGAAACATTTCCTAGAAGACCGGTATGGTTTTCAGTCGGATTTCATGGGACCTGTTGCTGGGGTTCTAGTGGGTTTCGTTGTCTTCTTCGCTTTCTTGTTTGCCTACTGCATAAAGACACTCAACTTTCAAAACCGATAGTAGATGCTCTTGTAAATACACCTAAACACGCAATGCAATAAAGATAGAATTAGAACTAGACCAATTTTTGTGCCATTTTCAGGTTTAGTCTCGATTTTCATTGTTTTGTTTCACTTTAGTGTCAAAAATATTGAAATAGAAAAGAAGAAGAAAATAACTAATTTAAATTGATTTTCTACAATCACCCTAAATTAGGAAATAACATGTTTTGGAGATTTGATTGACCAAATAATTGATAATTTAGTAATTGTCTAATGTTCAGGTTCAAATATTTAGTTTTACTATTTTATTTAATTTTAGCTACTGAGATAATCAAAACTGAAGGAATGAAATGATATAACCTATTTTTTATTTAAAGGTGGTAACCCGTCTTATAAATTTGAATTGAGAAAACAAAATGATGCATTAGGGTGTCATTCCCCAGCCACAAACTGTCAGGCTTAGATTAGCCTTCTCTAGCAAACCAGTGAGCGGCATGATCTGCTGATCGTTTTACAAACTCGATTTTTACATCTTCAGGCGTGGCTAATATTTATATACATTTCGTCACAACCTCTCCAAGAGGGGATGTGAAAGAGGCATGAGTACAAATGAATCACCCCATTCGCATCGCTTTTGAAAATAACGTGAGATTTGCCAGAGTCTCAGATCCATTAGAGGCTTGCTTATGTCCTGATTTCTTCCGCATGGTCCGCTTTTCGAGCCCCGTGGATGATCCCACAATGCATTCCTTGGGCATGCCATGTAGCATTCATGCAAATAAGACCCTAGCCAGCATCGTTTATGTCCTACAAAATAGCCACGTCCACATTTATTACCTGTCATCATCCCCCTGGTAATCCCCACGTATCCGGTGTTGCCACTGTGATGGGGTGGAAGAGTAGTTAGTTCTGTTACTCTTACAGAGGCTGGGGTGATTTGTTGCCTCCCGATTTCTTTCCTACCCCGCCACATCTCCCACACGCACACAACTTGTGTAGCCTGCCCCTTTCCACTAGTAGATCATCCCATAGCACTCCACCAGGGCCTATGGTGGCCACAGAACACCCCTCTGCCAACATTACCTGACGAACCAACATTGAATGAAAAGATTTTTGACGGATTCCACTTGTCGTTGGCATACCGGGCACTCCAAATGCATGTCCACCCGCCTTTGGTGTAGGTTGGAGGCCACTTGTATGCACCCGGAATGAATTCTCCACATAAAGTTTTGAATCCTCGGAAAGACCGAAATGTCCCAGAGTTTGGTTCAAAGGAGGATTTTCTCTAGTGGGATCCAGTTCTATTATATCATCTGAAGAAGGCGGTACCCTTCCTTGGAGAAGTATTTCCCTTTCTTGTCAGTCGATCAGTTCCAACGGTCATCCTTGACGCTCGGTGACACCTCGTTCATTAGAATTCGGCCTAATCTTTAACTTCAAAGATATCCTGGATGATCTCCTCGTCCAAGGCCCGAGTCCCTAGGATCATCAGTCCATCCATCATCTTGTTAGTTATGGACTGGGAAACTGTATGAATGTACGAATATGAACCTGGTAACCGCGGGGAGTCTAGGATTCGAGAGTGTAATTTCCCAGGTAAAAGAGGCATCTAGCCTCGTCCTGTTTTAGTATTGGGCCATCATGATACCGTGTCATCTAATGGGGTTGTTGCCCATCTGGGCGAGTAGGAATGAAGATCCCGGATAATACATAGCTTTAATAATCTTGGCGATCATGCTAGATTCATTGTGAGCAGCTTCCAACCATGCTTACCCAAAAGATATGTATTAAAATCACTTGAATTATGAAATCCCATACCTCATGCCGCTTTTGTTGATAAAATCTCTCTCAGGACTTCCATATAATTGGTCGGCTAGTGGTCTCGAAACCTTGCCATCAGAACCGTGCCAAGGCTACATGGATCTTGTTGATGAGCTCCGTTGGAATATTTAAAACCCTCATAGCATATGTGGGTATAGCTTGCAAGACCGACCGAATAATCACTTCTTTTCCTGCTTGTGATAATAACTGGTCATCCCAGGAGTCAATTCGTCGCAAGGTTTCTGTCGACGAGAAAGGAGAGACTCCGGCTCTTATTCCTACCCACCAGGGTCGATACCCCCAGGTAGGTTAATGTTGTGGATATTTTCCGAATGTCGAGAGCCTAGAAACACTCTAATCGGTCCGTCCCTAGTGTATTGGAGCTGAAAAACACTGAGGGCTTATTATAATTAATGACTTGTCCCGACATCTGGTTGTCAAAAGCCTCATGTTTTCCTTTGAGGTTTACTGCTTAAACGCTGAGACTTTACAGAATATATAACAATTATACACAAAGAAAATGTAGGTAATCCGTGTGGATCCTCGTGTCATTGAACACCTCATGATATGATGAATCGTCAATGTGTCCTTCAGCATCCTGGATAAGCCCTCCATAACGAACAAGAAGAGGTATGGGTAGAGGGGGTCTCTCTAACATATCCCTCTTTACGGTTGGACCATATATGTTTCCTTTTCTCGTACATCAATGGTGTAGCTAACTTAACTGAGATACATTTGAACCAGGTCAAGCTAGTGTTGATTCATACATAGCACATCCAGTATTATGAGAAGGGAAGACCACTCTGGTCGATCATATGCCTTGCTCATGTCGAGTTTAAGTGCCATAAAAACTACTTGGCCTTGGGTCTTTCGCTTTAAGTAGTTGATGAATTCATAGGAGATCAAAAATTAATCCTGAATAGCGCGTCCCAAGACAAATGGACCCTAATTCTCTGAGATGAGGTGGTGGAGTGTGGGTTTAAGCCTGTTAGCTAACACCGTAGATAATATCTTAAACAAGACGTTGTAGAGGGCGATGGGACGTAAGTCCGTGACCTAGGTAGGGGATGGAACCTTCTGTATGAGTACGAGTACGAATATCGTATCATTCAACCGGGAAGATAGTATTCGTGTGTTGAACACCAAGTACAGAAAGCAAGTAACATCCTCCGCAACCGTGACCCAAAAGTGCTGGTAAAATTAAGGGTTCAGTCTGTCCAACCCCGACGATTTGTTGGGTCCCATGTCAAAAAATATCGTTCGGACCTTCTCCCCCAAGATGGGCCTCACGAGTGCCACATTTCGTTCTGGAGCCATTCTATTTCGCAGTCTTAGCCGGAGATTTCGCACCTGAGGTACCGCAAAAGTAAACATGTACTGGAATTAGGAGTGAAACAGTTGTTCCATACCTTGTCCCCATGCCACATCTTGCCCATCTCTATTCAGCAGTCCTCATAACTCATTTCCCCGCCGCCTGTAGGAGGCATTCATGTGGAAGTACCGATGTTCCGATCCTCGGTCGTGAGCCAATGTTATTTAGCTCATTGTTTCCATAAGATCTCTTGCTTATCCAAGGCCCCTTGGTACTGGAGAATAATGACATCACTATATTGGTGATGTAGTCTCATCTATAAGTGTTGTTAGATGTCTTTTCTTCCACATTTTTATCTGTTATCTCCCTAGTTTAGTGAAGATCGTGCGTATTTACTTTTCTATTTCCTCTTCGTTCTTATTTTGTTGTCTCTCCGTGGTAGGACGTTCGTGGTAGGAATCTATGAGCGAGAAGTGCGGGAAGAGGACCTCCAAACTCCATGTCAAATTGAAGAAAGCGGCAGAGAAGAGTCATAGGCGGTAAACCCAGAGACTCCACGTCGCGGAGCACCAGATTCCATGTCGTGAAGGAGACGTGGTAGCATCGGAGTCAGAGTACGATAAGTTTTTTCCCATAGAATTAGGTCACCACACGCTGTACGTCGTGGAGCACCAAACTCCACACCGTGGAGTTCTTGGGCTATATACGCTATGGAGGTGGCTCGGTAAAGAGCACATAGAATCTCTAAGTTGACCCTCCATCGTTAGGTCCACGCTGGGGAAGTGGGAATTTTAGTACTACCATCATGACCCTGTACGACGTGGAGCTCAACGGTGGAGTTGTATTCCTAAAATCCTATAAATACAACTCTTGAGTTTGTGAGAAAAAGAGCTCCACACAACTTTCAGATTTCTAGAGAAACAATCTAGAGGAGGTTGGAAGAGAGAAAAGTTGGATAACATCTACATCCCATTAAGGAGTCTGGGAAACAAGGAGACCCCAAGACTAGGAAGAATCAAGTAGGAGAGTGAAGAAGAAGAAACTAATGAGCTTGATGATGATTCCTTCCATCTTCGCTCTAGTATTCTCTACTCTTTATTTTACCTCTTGATACTTGTAACTCCAACTTGAATTTGTTGAGTTTTATGGTCCCATATCCTTGATCTTCATTACCATGGCTATTATATGTTTGGATCTATGAATTTTGCATCTAATCTAAGTTCAATTTATGTTCTATGTGTTGATTGGTGATGATTTCAAGTTTTCCATATCATTTTCATCTATGTCAAAATCTTGATTTGCTTAGCATGAAAGTGGGCTATTGATTGTTGTAATTTGGTACTTAATAGTTTGATTATGTAATTGATGGCATGAACTGATGATTTGTGAAGCCAAATTATAGATTGATTTGGTTGAGCAATGGACCCACCTAGATCATTACGTTATTTGGTTAATTAGTTTACTTTCTAGAAATGAAATCATAGTGAGTAATAGGTACATGAACTCTTGGGTCAATTTGGGTGATGAATATCTAGATTCATCAACAAATTGACGTTTGACCAAGTCTTGACGTTATTCATTCAATGGAACCGACTTGTCAATCGAAATTGTGATTGTTGATTAATAGACTCCCTTGAGTCGTCATTGTAGGAAGACGAGGTGCTTTAGAGTATCTTGTATAATTCGGTTCCTCTGTCAAAATATTCTCGAATCAAAACTGGCATTTTCCCCTAGGCGCTTCATTTAGGGGTGGGCAATAGTCGGTTAACCAACCATCACCGCACCTCTAAGCCCCATATCAGAGTTTACCGGTCTTAGATAATCATCTCTGGTACCACACCGAAACCAAAAAAGCACCACAAATTTCTGACCATGTCAATTCTGGTCGGTTTTCCGGTTTTAACCGACCACCCATATTATTAAATATCCTTCTTTTATGGTAAAAAATATAGATAAGCCGCACAAGAACGGTGAGGGGAAACGAAGAACGAGGGGAGATATAAATGAAGAAGAAAGTCGGTGGTAAGGCGATGAACGGACAACGAAGAGGTTATGAACTGAAGGAATCAAGGATTTGTATTAGGCTTACTTTTGTATCTCTTCGAACCTTCGCAACTATGGCTTTCCGTTCTTCATCGTTGTGGTTCACCAGGATGAACTCCATTCAAATGTTTGGGTGAGAGGTTGAAGACAATTCAGTGTGTGGAGATAGAGGCGATGAACGGAGTCGCACCCTTGTATGTTGTCTCCAATGTGAGTGGAGTAGTAGGTTATCACCCGATTGCGAGTTTGAAAGGGCTCATGGTGGCCGACTCTGACCTTTGTAAGTTGTATGAAAATTGGGAAATATCTAATAGGCTCGCTCAAGTGGTCTGGTTTGCACTAACGAAGTGACGTATGTAAATTTTGAGTATGTGGTGGATTTGCTCAATTTGGTTGTTTGTTTAAGGGCAGAAACTTGTGGAGAAGTTAGCGTAGACCCCATTAAAAGAAAGAGTTACATTCAGAATTTCCCTGTAAGACGGGGGTCTCGATCGCTTATGATGTTACATGGTAATCCCTAATATTTAACTACATGTTTGAAAAATAGCTTGGTTGTGGTCTCGGCTTTGCATTCCTTGGGAGCGGGAATGGAAGTCGTGTACTTGGTGACGCGATCTACGACACCATTATTGTCCCATGCCTTCAGAACGAGGCAAGGCGGCTACAAAGTCCATACTAATACTTTCCTATGGGCCGACTGGGATAGGTAGTGGTTCAAGTAGGTCGGACGGGAGTTGGTGCTCCACCTTTTCTTGCAAGCATATGAGGCATGTCTTGATGTATTGCTCGGCATAGTCCCTCACTTGTGGCTAATAGTAGGTAGCTACGAGCAGAACCACAATTCGTCTTTAATATGGATGTTCAGTCCATAATGTATCGTGAAACTCTTTTTTCAAGTTCTTACGCATGTTGCCTCATTTTGGTATGAATATTCAATGTCCCTTGGTGTAGAGAAGGCCATCCTCGATCCTGAAATGTCTGGCTTTCTCCTCGATTGCTAGTTGCATCAGCTGCTTGGCAATAAGGTCATGTTGTATCCCTTTGCGGAAGGTTTTCGCTACATCTCCCTTAAGGGTTTTGATCATGATTTGTCCCTCGGTCAATGTGACCAAGGATAATGTTTCCTTGTGACTTAAAGCCTTAGATACTAAGTTTGCGTTTCATGGCTTGTATTCCTGGGAATAATCGAATTCGACGAGAAAGTCCTGTCGTCGAACTTGCTTGGTTGAAAATAGGTGGTGGCAATATTGCCTATTTTGACTACGAAATGACTTTCAAGGAGGTAATGTCTCCATGTTCGTAACCAATGTACTACGAATGACATTTCCTTTTCTTTGACGGTGTATCATTATTCGTTTTGTTCAAAAAAAATTCTTATGTAGGCGATGGGGTGCATATCATGCATGAGCATACTGAAAATTGAGAAATCAAATACTTCGGTCTGCATTGCGAAGGGTTTTGAGTAGTCGGATAGGGTCATGACAAGTTCTTCTAACACTGCTTTCTTCATTTTAGAAAGGAAGCCTCGCATTGGATTGTCCATCACTTATTATTAAATTTAAGATATGAGCCATATATCTCATGTGCAAGTACTTAACGATATTCTTTCCATAGAGAGTTCTTTGGAATCCCAACAGAGAGGCCTTTGTGGAGTCTCTCAACATGTGCATTGGATTCTCAAGAGAGAGTGCGAATCAAATCGAAATTCTCTTGCAAATACTTTTTAAACAAACGAGTGTGGGGTAGTATTACTACAATGAAATAGTAACATTACACGGTAGGGTTAAAAACCCTGGGCTCCAGAATGTGTCCTGGCTAACCGTAGTCAGCCCGACTCTCATGGACCCGAAGAAGACGCCTACTTTAAATCGTAAACC
>JAYMSV010002341.1:0-11224 GCA_036897745.1 Erodium moschatum
AGAACAACTTCACGTTCTAGGGTTCTGGGCAACATCTCCACCCCCATCTCCGCCGTGGGTCACACATGCACCAGAGAAATTTCAAGCTCGCTGCGGTGATCACAACAGGTAGATCTGCACGATTTATGGTCTGGAGAACATATCGACACAAGAATCGGAGGCCAAACCTGCGACAGATGGGTCGATGCCGTTCTCTAGCGAGGATCGTAGGCCAAACCTGCGACAGATCGAGATCCTCTATCGCACGCTCCACCTAGCCTCTGAGCCTCCTCTGCAACAAATCTGAACAACCAAATATATGGTCTCGCCGATTCTTCCTCGCTGTGAAGTCGCCATGAAGTCACCGTGAAATTGGTTGAGCGATGAAGTCGGACTCGTCTGGGTTGAACGAGAAAGAAAAGGGTGTGGATTGAACAGACACTCGGGTAGTTATGATAGATTCATTAGGTTAGGTTAATTAGATTAGGATAATTAAGTTAGATTAAGTTCTAATTAGGTTAAGTTGGATTAATATGTTTTTCTTTTAAAAATTATTTTCTCAGTCACTTAATATTTCATGTATTTTTTTAAATTATTTCTGAATTTTATGTATTATTAAGGGAGGACAAAATAGTAATTTCCTCATACAATCCATAGGGTTAAATAAATAAGGGCAAAATCGCCAATTCACTCATCAGTTAACTGGCACATGGTGTCACATAACCAATAGAATGGAATTATTCCGTTAGTTTTTTTAACCCCAAATGTATAAAAGGCTCGTGGACCGAACAATAGGGTACCAAAATAGTCGTTCCCAAACATGTGGGACCTTATTATCCGTGGACTGAACATAAGAGTACCAAAATGTATTTAACTCTATATTTGTTATCCTTCAATTTTTCTTATGTTGTTACACTTTTAGAAGGACAACCTTATCATGAGGAAGTTTTTTTTTGTTGCATTGTCTTTGCAAGTCTCTTTTTTTTAATATTTGTATTGTCTTTTAGTACTTCATGTTTTGAAAAAAAAAATTGGTTCTGGATTGGACCTATATTATTATTCATTACAATCTTTAGAGTTGTAAAATGTGAATATTGAATTTGAATATGGCCATGTACAATAAAAGGAGGAAAATAAAGTCTTGGTTTGTAAGTTTTACAGACACATACGTCCGACGAACGACGTATCCTTGATTGTTTGTTCAATACGTTCCTGTATACACCGTATGACAAGATGTATGTTTTACTTAGAGCACTCTGCCTATGTCGGACCAAATAGCGTATACTTGACATCTGACTTGCACGACGTGTAAACCTGTTTTTTTTGGCTGAAAGTCCTCCACAAAAAAGTAGATTTCTGAATTCCATTCAATTTGATATTTTACGGGCTAAAACCAGAGATCATATGAGAAATTTATGTCATTCGAAAGACCGGTCAAATCCTAAGACTCTTCACACCGACATTGATTTTTTTCTTCTTTTGTATTTTATCATTATAAGTGACATACCTTAAAATAAATTCCTGGGTCCGCCCCTGGAACCTTAGCAGATGGGGAGTCCGAACACGGTTAGGATAATCATGTGAGGCCCGAGTCTCGGAATGGGTTCAGGTGTCCCTCCTAGTTCCCAGAAGATGACGAGGACTTATCATAATATGTATTATTCTCCTTTTTTTAGGAAAACTTCAATATAATACCCTGCCAAACATTTATTAGCAAGATAATACCTTGCCAAACATTTATTTGCAAGATAATACCCTGACATAATTTTGTTGCAATATAATACCCTAGCAAACATGTAACCACAGTTTGGTACCTACATGTTAACTTTATGTTATTTTTCCATCCAAAGAGTGCAAAAAGTCCAAAATACCCCTCGAAATGAAATGTCAAAATTGCCCTTCACTCATCTTCAACTTTTAAGCCTTTTATATATTTGATTTTGTATGATAGATTTTGAAAATTTGAAGATGAATGAAAGACAATTTGACATTTAAGGGTGAGGGGTATTCTGGATTTTTTATACTATTTGGATGGAAAAATAACATACAATTAACGTTTAGGTACCAACCTGTGGTTATATGTTTGACAGAGTATTATATTGCAAAAACAATTATGTCAGGGTATTATCTTACAGATAAATGTTTGACAACGTATTAATTATATTGCTAAAAAAATTTATATCATGTAGTTGGTCGTAAAGATGTTATTTGCGATCTCTTTTTACCCTATCAACCTTTCAACACAGCTCTACACTACTTCATCACTAAGAAATGAACCTTTTTCGGTTAAAGTCAATATTCTAATACAAAATAAAAGGGTGATTTCGGGATTAAGAATAATTGTGAATAGACATAGATGCATTTATTATTATTTTCCCCTGAGTTTATAAATCCTAATATATCTCTTATTTCTTGCGTCCTCTTCTTTTCCTGAGACTCTCTTTCACTATATATACACAAAGACACTGTCTTTAGCTTCTTCTGAGTTCCAATTCTTCTCCTATCTCTCTTCCCCTTTCTCCCTCACCAGAAATTCACTCTGCGATCTCATCGAAAACCCTAATTTTCGATCGCCACGACCCCAAATTCATCGCCCATTCCGGTTTCTGCTTCTCATCGGATTCGCCCCCCGCCACGACGTTCCGGAGATCCGATCATTGTGAATAGCGTTTTTCTAAACCCTACTTTGCTCGGTTCCTGCGAATCTCTCCGTCTCCTCTCACGGTGTCTCTGCTTATCGGTCAATTCTCATTCGATTGCTGAGAATTGATCGGTTATTCCAAGGCGTTCTGGATTCGTGCAATGCTATCGATTCCAACTCCGACATGAAGTTGAAAAGGAGGAGGGCTTTAGAAGTGGTCAGTGTATTCTCTTTTCTGTATGCGTTTGTTTGATCATTTGCTTGTGCTGCTTGTCTGCTTGTGGTGTTTGATCCTTTACGTTGAGTTTAAAGGTCATGTTGATTTCTGGGAGGAGGGCTTTTATTTTTGTGGAAGATGTTTTTAATATGTTTGTGGAGATAATTTCTATGCAAAAGGATAAAATATCTTTCTAGGCAGTCAAGGGTTAGAACAATTCATATAATTTGGAAATTTCTTATATGTTCTGTATTTCCTCTTTAAGGTCTGGAGAAATGGACATCTCTAGCCACTGAGCATTTCGTACTCAGGGTCACATATCTGTTTTATCATGCAAACTGAACGTTGTTATCCAAATGTATCCAACTATATTCTACTTTAGGTTAATAATGTTTAGAATACAGTGGGATGGATGTATTATTAAAGACAAGAACAGTAAATAGTATAAACAAACTATCTTGGAAAAAAGCATGATTATTAGAGAACCCTGTTTTTTTATTCAAAAGTTATGAAGGACTACTACCAAGTAGCAAGTTGATTGTTTTCCATGGACTGTTGGATGGTTTTACTTCATGTCTTGCCACTATTACAATTTTCCCAATTCACGAGCAATTAGATGCCTTCTGAAATGAAGGAAATGGATAATGGTCTAATATATTGTAAAAGCCAGCTTTGCAATACTTCATTATAAAGATCAACTTTAAATGACGAAATGCTAAAGAAATTAACTGTAAGCAGTAGTGCATTACTACACTTTTGTTGCTGCAAAGTTACAGGTAATATGGTGTCTATAAGGCATGTATAGCTTTCTGTTAAGAAAAATGTTTGCACCCACACCCTAAGCATATATTCACTCTCTCTACGCATACATAATTATGTTATGTATATTTATATCCTCCAATTTTAGATTACAGATAATTGTTTGGGTTAGTGGATTATTCACATTTGCACTCATATCCTTTTCGTCTTTACAACCTTCTATTCCTATATCTAATAGTCCACATTATGAGGGTAATTTGTTTCTTTTACCTACTTCTCTACCTCTCTCTCTCTCTCTCTCTCTCTCTCTCTCTATGTGTGTGTGTGTGTATATATAAATTGTGTGTGTGTGTAATATAGAGTAGATGATTAGTTGATTAGTATGTATGATTGCATGAATTTATGTGAATGATAGGACAAGTATTCATTGTCCTTATCTACAGGGTTTGTGTACGAAAGTTAATTGATAGCAAGTTAATTATCTGACTGTGAAAGAACTTTATCAGAGTTATTGTAACATCATCTCTCCTTAATGCATGATATAGATGTAAGGTATTATTTAGATATCCTAATTGGCTAATGGCAGTTATGTAATTGAGCTGATTGTTTCAGTTTTCCCTAATAAGGTGACCCATGTGTATGTAGGTAAGGTGTTAACATAATATTAAGGATACTTTTCTTTGAAATACATCTGACTTTTTATCCTTTCTTTATTCCATGATTTTTCTCAGCCTCCAAAAATTAGATCCTTCATCAGCAGTGTCACAGCTGTACCCCTCGAGAACATAGAAGGACCCCTAAGGAGTTTCATCTGGGACTTCGATAAGGTGCAGTTATTACCCTTACTTTGACAATCTTAGGATTCTTGTTGTGAATTTTGATAACCCTTGTAAATTGGTGCAGGGAGATTTCCATCACTGGGTTGATCTATTTAACCATTTTGATTCATTTTTTGAGAAGCACATAAAATCAAGGAAGGATTTACAAGTTGAGGATAACTTCTTAGAATCTGATCCTCCTTTCCCGAGAGAATCTGTTCTTCAAGTTCTCCGTGTTATAAGAATAATTTTGGAGAATTGCACAAATAAGCACTTCTATAGTTCTTATGAGGTATGTTTTCTCCATAGTCTATTTCTGTCTTTTTATTCCTGTGCTAGTCATGAACTTCGGTCAATGTATACTTCAATCCCTTAGGGAGGTTCCTATGTTATGCTTCACACGTGTCTTTCTATCTGCTCTTTTCATCTTTATCTCTCCTTCATTCTAATGCTCTCACTTTTTTGTATCATTGCAGCAGCATCTGTCATGCCTGCTTGCTTCCACTGATGCGGATGTGGTTGAGGCTTGCCTGCAGACCTTAGCTGCTTTTCTTAAGAAGACAATCGGGAAATATTCCATCAGAGATGCATCTCTGAATTCCAAGTTATTTTCTCTTGCACAAGGTTGGGGTGGGAAGGAAGAGGGTCTTGGATTGGTTGCATGTGCTTTGCAGAATGGGTGTGACCCTGTAACCTATGGGTTGGGTTGCACTCTTCATTTTGAGTTCTATGCTTTGGATGATACATCAAATGAACACCCTACTAGTGATCAATCTACCCGAGGTTTAAAAGTCATTCATATACCTGATATCCACACATCTCAGGAGACTGATTTAGAACTGCTTAATAAGTTAGTTGCAGAGTTCAAAGTTCCTACCAGTTTAAGGTTTTCTCTATTGACAAGATTGCGTTTTGCAAGGGCTTTCAGTTCATTAACTGCTAGGCAGCAGTATACATGCATCCGCCTGTATGCTTTCATTGTTCTTGTCCAAGCTTGCAGTGATGCTGATGACCTAGTTTCTTTCTTCAACACCGAGCCTGAGTTTGTTAATGAATTAGTTACATTGTTGAGCTATGAGGATGCAGTTCCAGAGAAACTTCGAATTTCATGTCTACTTTCATTGGTTGCTGTCTGTCAAGATCGGTCTCGCCAACCTACCGTGTTGACAGCTGTCACATCTGGTGGGCACCGTGGCATATTATCCAGCTTAATGCAGAAGGCCATTGATTCTGTTATCAGTAATACCTCAAAGTGGTCTGTTGTGTTCGCTGAGGCTTTGTTGTCTCTTGTTACTGTTTTGGTGTCATCCTCATCTGGCTGTTCAGCTATGCGTGAAGCAGGGTTTATCCCCACTCTTCTACCACTCCTTAAAGATACAGATCCACAACACTTGCATTTGGTGAGCACAGCTGTACATATTCTAGAGGCTTTTATGGACTACAGTAATCCTGCAGCTGCATTGTTCAGAGATTTAGGGGGTTTGGATGATACCATCTTGCGTTTGAAGGTAGAGGTGTCTTATGTAGAAACTGGTTTGAAGCTACAATCTGAAGATTCTAATTTCAGTGGAAGGAGTGTGCAAGATGTTGCAGGTACTTCCAATGAGCTAGATAACATTCAACCTCTTTACTCTGATGCATTAGTTTCATATCACCGACGCCTGCTGATGAAGGCCTTACTACGAGCCATTTCCCTTGGAACTTATGCCCCTGGGAACACCACTCGCATTTATGGCTCTGAGGAAAGTTTGTTGCCCCATTGTTTGTGCATAATATTTAGACGAGCAAAAGATTTTGGTGGTGGTGTTTTCTCCCTTGCAGCTACTGTCATGAGTGATCTAATTCACAAGGATCCTACCTGTTTTCCTGTCCTGGATGCAGCTGGCCTGCCTTCTGCCTTCCTGGATGCTATAATGGATGCTGTTCTTTGCTCTTCTGAAGCCATAACATGCATACCTCAATGTTTGGATGCTTTGTGTTTGAATAACAATGGCCTTCAGGCTGTGAAAGATCGCAATGCTCTGAGGTGCTTTGTGAAAATATTTACTTCCAGAACATATTTGCGTGCTCTGACTGGTGATACGCCAGGAACTTTGTCTAGTGGGCTAGACGAACTCATGCGTCATGCTTCCTCATTGCGTGGATCTGGAGTGGATATGCTGATTGAGATCTTGACTTCGATTGCAAAGATTGGGTCTGGGGCTGAAGCTTCATGCTCATCTACTGATTCTCCATGTTCTACTTCAGTTCCAATGGAAACTGATGTTGAGGATAGAAACATAGTTGCATCAGATGTTAGAGAATCATTAAAGGTTGAGAGCTCAGAACTACCCACTGAGTCATCCTCTGATACTTCAGTAATGAATGTTGAGAGTTTTCTTCCGGATTGTGTAAGTAATGCTGTTCGGCTTCTTGAAACCGTTCTCCAAAATGCGGACACATGTCGTATCTTTGTTGAAAAGAAGGGCATTGAAGCTGTGCTACAGTTGTTTACTTTGCCTCTAATGCCTCTTTCAGCATCTGTTGGTCAGAGTATCTCTATTGCCTTAAAGAACTTCTCACCGCAGCATTCTGCTTCACTTGCGCGGGCAGTATGTACATTTTTAAGAGAGCATCTGAAATTAACAAATGAGCTGCTCATGTCAGTTGGAGAGACCCATCTTGTAGTGGTTGAATCAGCAAAGCAAACCAAAGTTTTATCACATCTTTCTAGCCTGGAAGGTGTTCTGTACCTTTCAAATTTTTTGTTGAAGGGGACTGCCTCAGTAGTCTCAGAATTGGGTACATCAGATGCGGATGTTTTGAAAGATCTTGGAAGGGTATACAGGGAGATCATATGGCAGATTTCTTTGTGTAATGATTCCAAGGTGGATGAGAAGAAAACTGTTGTTCAGGATCCAGAGAGTGGAGAGGCAGCTGCATCTATTGCTGTTGGGAGGGAGAGTGATGATGATGCTACTAATCCAGTTGTGAGATACATGAACCCGGTTTCTGTTCAGAATGGTTCTCAGCCTGTATGGGCTGGTGAGCGTGAGTTTCTTTCTGTTATCCGTTCTGGTGAAGGTTTACATCGTCGTACTCGACACGGATTGGCACGCCTAAGGGGTGGAAGGACAGGCCGCCACTTGGAGGCTTTTAACATTGACTCTGAACTTCCGTCAAGTGCACCAGAGACATCTTCCCAGGACTTGAAAAAGAAAAGTGTAGATGTTCTTGTTTTGGAGATTCTGAACAAGCTGGCTTCCACGTTGCGATCTTTCTTCACAGCTCTTGTCAAGGGTTTTAAAGCACCAAACCGCCGTAGAGCTGACTCGGGCTCTTTAAATTCTGCATCAAAGACCCTTGGAACTGCCCTGGCTAAAGTATTCCTGGAGGCCCTTAGTTTCTCAGGTCATTCTGCCTCGTCTGGGCATAATACTTCTCTGTCAGTGAAGTGTCGGTATCTTGGTAGAGTAGTTGAAGACATTGCTGCACTCACATTTGACAGCAGGCGGCGTACCTGCTATACAGTAATGGTCAACAATTTATATGTCCATGGAACATTCAAGGAGTTACTTACCACCTTTGAAGCTACAAGTCAATTATTATGGTCACTACCATGTTCTGTTCCAGCATCAAGTATTGATCATGAGAAGGCAGGTGAAGGAAGTAAAATGCCTCACAGTGCATGGCTGCTTGATACGTTACAGAGCTACTGCAGCGTGCTTGAATATTTTGTTAATTCAACATTACTTTTGTCTCCAACATCTGCTTCCCAGGCTCAACTGCTGGTTCAGCCTGTTGCAGTTGGTCTATCAATCGGTCTTTTTCCAGTTCCAAGGGATCCAGAAGTTTTTGTTCGCATGCTACAGTCCCAGGTTCTGGATGTGATCCTTCCTGTCTGGAATCACCCTACGTTTCCCAGTTGTAGTTCAGGTTTCATTTCATCTATTGTTTCGCTTGTTACCCACATATATTCAGGTGTTGGAGATGTGAAGCGAAATCGCAGTGGTATTGTTGGTAATACAAACCAAAGGGTTCTTGCCCCTCCACCTGATGAAGCTACTATTGCCACCATTGTTGAGATGGGTTTCACAAGGGCAAGAGCAGAAGAAGCACTGCGACGGGTTGAGACAAATAGCGTTGAGATGGCCATGGAGTGGCTTTTTAGTCATGCTGAGGATCCTGTGCAGGAGGATGATGAACTGGCTCGTGCACTAGCTTTGTCACTGGGAAGCTCTTCAGAGATATCTAAAACTGATAGTACTGACAAGTCTATGGATGTTGTAACAGAAGAGGTGGAAACAAAGGCTCCTCCAGTCGATGAAATTCTTTCTGCAGCAGTGAAGCTGTTTCATAGTAGTGATACAATTGCCTTCCCACTAACGGATTTGCTTGTAACCCTTTGCCATAGGAACAAAGGGGAAGACTGTCCTAGAGTGGCATCTTATCTTATTCAGCAGCTAAAGCTTTGCCCGTTGGATTTTTCCAAGGATACAAGTGCACTATGTATGATATCACATATTATAGCACTGCTCCTTTTTGAAGATACAAGCTCAAGACAAATAGCTGCACAAAGTGGTATTGTATCAGTTGCAATAGATGTCTTGATGAACTTTAAGGAAAGATATGAGTTAGGGAATAATATCTTGGTACCAAAATGCATTAGTTCGTTACTGCTCATCTTGGACAGCATGTTGCAGTCCAGGCCTAAAATCTTTTCTGAAACTACGGAAGGAACTCCAGCTGTAACCTTGTCTGATTCAGCCGGAGAGCATATCTCTTTGCCTGGTCCAGCCTTAGTTACAGATGAAAATGCAACTTTAGATGTCAATGACAAAGAATCTGGTACAGCATTTGATAAAATTATGGGGAAATCAACTGGTTATCTGACAAGAGAAGAGAGTCATAAAGTGTTGTTGGTTGCTTGTGATTTGGTCAAACAGCATGTCCCATCTATGATCATGCAGGCTGTTTTACAGTTATGTGCTCGCTTGACTAAAACACATGCTTTAGCTTTGCAATTTCTTGAGAATGGAGGCCTGACTTCTCTTTTTAGTCTTCCAAGAAATTGCTTTTTCCCTGGGTATGACACTGTTGTTTCTGCAATCGTTCGCCATCTCCTGGAAGATCCGCAGACACTGCAAATAGCCATGGAGTTGGAAATAAGACAAACCTTGACCGGTAATCGGCACACAGGCCGTATTTCCGCACGATCATTTCTGACATCCATGGCACCCGTTATTTCTAGAGATCCTGAGGTATTCATGAAAGCTGCAGGTACAGTTTGTCAGTTGGAGTCATCTGGAGGGAGGACCTTTGTTGTGTTATCAAAAGAGAAGGATAAGGAGAAATCAAAATCAGCTGGGTTTGAAGTTGGTGTGCCTTCTAATGACGGCGTCAGAATTTCTGAGAATAAGCTGCATGACGGCCCTGGCAAGTGTTCTAAAAGCCACAAAAAAATACCTGCCAATCTCACGCAGGTAATTGATCAGCTTCTTGAGATAGTTCTAAAATACCCTTCTCAAAGATTCCAGGAAGATAATGCTAGTAGCATCACTTCAATGGAAGTAGATGAACCTACTACCAAGGTGAAGGGAAAATCGAAAGTTGATGAAACAGAGGAAGTGGAGTCTGAGTCTGAAAGATCTGCAGGACTTGCTAAAGTGACTTTTGTCCTTAAATTGTTAAGCGATATTCTGCTGATGTATATACATGCAGTTGGGGTTATACTGAAAAGAGATCTAGAAATGTGTCAAGTCCGGGCATCTAATCCAGCTGATCATCATGGCCAAGGTGGTGTACTTCATCATATTCTACATCGGCTGCTTCCACTATCTATTGATAAATCTGCTGGGCCTGATGAATGGAGAGATAAGCTGTCAGAAAAAGCTGCATGGTTTATGGTAGTTTTGTGCGGTCGTTCAGGTGAAGGGCGCAGACGAGTAATCAATGAACTTTTGAAAGCTTTATCTTCATTTGCAAAGCTGGAGAATAGTTCTGCTAGTGTCAAGTTATTGCCAGACAAGAAGGTTCTTGCTTATGTTGATTTAGTTTATTCCATTTTGTCAAAAAATTCATCCTCAAGCAACTTACCTGGCTCTGGGTTCTCACCTGACATTGCGAAAACCATGATAGATGGAGGAATGGTTCAGTGTCTTACTAACATTCTTCAAGTGATTGATCTGGACCATCCTGATGCTCCAAAAATTGTCAATCTTATTCTGAAAGCTCTAGAAAGCCTAACAAGGGCTGCTAATGCAAGTGAGCAAGTTGTCAAATCTGATGCACTGAACAAGAAAAAATCCCCTGGGTTAAACGAAAGATCTGATGATCAGGTAACTGCACTATCAACTGTTGAGACTGTAGAGCATAGTCAAAGGGAAGTTGTAGATGCAGTGGAAACTGAGCAGCATCAACCTGGATCATCTCAGAGTGAAGGTGATCATGATGTAAATCCTAATCAATCTGCTGAACAGGATTTGAGGATAGAAGTGGAAGCGACCATGGGTGCTAACCATCCTATGGAGCTAGGGGTGGATTTTATGCCTGCGGAGATGGAAGAGGGCGGTGTTCTGCACAACACCGACCGAATTGAGATGACATTCCATGTGGAGAATAGGGCAGATGATGATATGGGTGACGAGGATGATGACATGGGGGATGATGGTGAGGATGATGAGGATGATGATGAAGGGGAAGATGAGGATGAGGATATAGCAGAAGATGGTGCTGGCATGATGTCTTTAGCAGATACTGACGTGGAAGATCATGATGATACTGGCCTTGGAGATTACAATGATGACATGATAGATGAAGAAGATGACGATT
>JAYMSV010002342.1:0-11221 GCA_036897745.1 Erodium moschatum
GGCTCGCGTCTCGCTGAATCCAGGCCCGGACCGAAGAACGCGTAACGGACAGAACCGTTGTACATGCTCTTATGAACGAGGATAGCTAGCCCTTGACTTGTTGAGTGGATGGGACCAATTCAAAATCACTGCCGCAAGCAACCGGTAAGCTTAATTGCCCACCGGGTTTAGGGCCTCTTAATAGTTTGGCCTTAAGCTATGCCATGTCTCTTTCCTATCAAGTGTATGTCATTGAATGATTACTTGTACTTTTGTAAGACTACTTTCTTTGTTCAAACGTACAAGAGAGAGGAGGATATGATGATCTAATGGAGATTTAGAAAGGTGTTGATGATCTATTGTTTGATATAATGAAATGTAATATCACACATAACTCTACTCTACTGCTTGCTTCATATTCAACTAAAAGAAGAAAAAATATAAAGTCTCTAAATTCTCATTCCCAATACCAAGAGGAAGTGTTTATAAAACAGACATAAACTTGAATAATTGTAAAGATAATCAACATATATGCTAGTAAGTAATCTTTGTTATTTTTCTCTGTTTGAAGTGATGTTGAGATGAGATGGTGGGACAGCATTGGATCAGTGACCAATCTGTCCCGAAAAGGAAAGTGAAGGAGTGGAGGTTGTATAACAATCACAAGAGGAAAAGGGAGTGAAAGTTGGTTGGACTCAACCATCTACATGTCCTCTTAAATGGACCCATCTCCTTCTTCTTCATCATCATCTTCATTACACAGAAGGTGCAACTAAAGCTCTGTCGTGTTGGGTCTCTACACCTTTTCACTCACACTCCTTGGTCTTCACAACAAGTGCAAGGTACAGTGCATGCAGGCCATACCATTACCAGCCCACTCACACTCAGTGTATTAACTTCATTCACACATTGCCACTGCAATCAACAGACCTTGGACCGATCCTTGGTTTCCCTATCCCCTTTAGTTAGTTAGTTCCAAGGTAATTTCTAGAAAGAGAGACATTATGTTACCTTCAAAAGCATATATATGCAACTATGTTAGATAGCATACAGTACACAACTAGAGAGTACAACAACATGTGGCAAGGCTCGGGACCATCTGCCATACAAGGTCCTTACTCTACAGGTTACATTTTGAAACCAGCAAAGCCATCAACACCAGCAAAACTCCATCAATGGAGCATCCGGAAGAAGCCAAGGGATGTGAATTTTGATCAATCAACTTGGTCACTGAATTAGGCTCCAAGACTGGTTGTGCACATGATTTCACCCCATTCGGGGCATGGCTTGAAGGCACTGACTCTGTTATGTAGCACAGGTTTCGATTGTCCGAGGCCCTGAACCGCCTCCCCATTTTCGTGTAGAACGATTGGGAGAAGTTGAGCTCACCAGTCAGGTTGTTTCCATTAAGGTAGAGGGCACTTAGACATGGTAGAGTTGCTAGCTTTGGGGAGATAGTGCCTGAGAGACTGTTGTAGCTTAGACCCAGATATCTCAATCTCTTCAGCTCTGATATGGACTCTGGAATCTCTCCTGCCAGAGCCATGCCTGAAAGATCCAAGATGGCCAAGTTTTGTAGCTTTTGCCACTCTATGCCCATGAGGTCTCTTCCCATGGGATTGCCAGATAAGACCAACTCTTCCAATGATTGCATTTCTTCAAGTGACTGGGTCAACCCACCTGAAAACTTGTTGTTCCTGAGGTCTAAGAGGGTCAAGGTTTTCAGATAACCAATCTCTCTTGGTAGCTTCCCCTCCAACTGGTTATTGCTCAAATCAAGCTTCAAGATTGAGCCCAAGCCTCCAAGACTCATGGGCAAGTTTCCAGATAGACTGTTTCTGCTTAAGTCCAGTATCAACAACTGACTCAACCCTCCAAAACTATCTGGAATCTGACCCACAAGCCAGTTTCCTGCAAGGACTAGCCTCCTCAACTTGGTAAGGTTACCCAGACTTGCTGGCAAGTTTCCTGTCAGTCCATTTTCTAGGAGTACCAAAGATTGGAGGTTTATGAGACTGTTTAAGCTACTTGGTATCTGTCCAGTGAGACCAGGGTTTGATCTGAACTCAAGTGACTCCAAGCTCCCAGCAAGTTTCTCCCAATTCTGGCTTGGAATGGCAACAGGATGGCCTCTGGGTGACATGAAGCAGTTGAAGAAGGAAATGGACTTAAGGTGCTTAAGCTGAAACAAATGTGGCCTGAACTCCACATTTGTGGCACAGTTGAGAGAGTTGTCTTGAACAGGTCCTATGGCTATGTTAGTCACATACCAAAGCCCATCAAACAGATCACAAGAGACACCCTGTAGGGATTAAAAAAAGAGCCAAGAAAATCATCATCATCATTTCAGAAGAAAAAAAAATGCTTCAAAGAAATTAATCACATGAACCCAAATGCCAATTAATTGATCTCTGCAGAAGAAGAAAAGAAAAAGGTGATCCTATGAGGCTACTAAGCTAATCTGAAACATGCAGCCTCATTTATGAGGTGCAGGCTTGTGCAGTGGGTTCTGGTTAGCTGGCAAAGCTAAATGTTCTCCAGTATTCATGTAACAAACCATTTAATTTATTTAATAATATGCCATTTCATTTTATTTTCATAAAAAGAATGGTAAAAAATCATTATGCCATGTACAATGTATATTTATTTGAAAAGAAGAGCATCTCTTCAGTGCAGTATTTTATGCTTGATGATTAATCTCAATAAGCTTCTGCCATCTGGGTGAAAAGCAAAATTGAGCAGGACTGTCATAGGAAAAAAAATGATTTTTATTTGGAAGCTTTGCAATGTCTTGTAAAAGAAGTACCTGTACAGGAGTCCACCCACAAGGGTCTGGATAGAGATCTGAACCATTCCACCAATTGCCCACAAATCCCTGAATTGCAGAGTACAGAGCCTCCTGCTCTGTCTTCTCCATAGGAGCCATGTCAATGCTTGCTTCTCCAGAGCACCACACACCCAAGCCAAGGCTCAGGAGGACAAAAATGAAATGGCCAAGAGTGAAAAACCTAGTCATGGTTGGTGCTGGATGAAAGCCAATGAGCCAAAAGCTTGGGTTGAACCTAGGAACACATTTGGGCAAACAAAACCAGAATGTTGCAAGGAAGCTAGTGAAGATGGTGAGGAATCAAACCCACTAAAATGGGCCCCTCGTGGAAGGGAAGTGAGATTCTGGAAATGAACCCAGAGGGGATTGAAGAGAAAGAGCCAAGAATGATGAGTAAAAGAAGGATGTGGAGAAGACAGAGAAACCAAGTTGGAGAGAGGTGAAGGTCTTGGTTGCTAATGTTTATAGAAAAAAGCTTAGGAAGGAAAGAAAAGGAAGCAGCAGTGAGAGAACACAAACACAGCAACAACACAAGATTCAAAACAAGAGCACGGCTATCAAAGCTCGAGGTAGTAATAGTAATGACAATAAAGAAGATGAGTAGTGTCTGAGAGAGAAAGGGGGTGAGAAGGAGTGATGAGAGTGACCCTTTATAAAGCCCTCTGGCTCTGAGAAGTGATCCTCTAATCACAGGAGAAAAGAAAGAAATTAAATTTGATTACAACAACACAATTTAATTCCAACTTACTTTCTCTTTTAACATACAAACTGAATTATGTTTCATTAATGTGGTTGCTAAAGATGGTTATAAAAGGGGTTGGGTGGTTGGAGGTTTGGGGGGGAGAAGGTAAATCTTGGGGTTTTTTTAAGGGTCCTTTGTTTTTGTGATGGGTTTAGACTTTAGAGAGGGGACCATTGCATAGGATAGGAGGAAGAGGAGGTGCATGTAATTGCATGCAAAACAAACTTGTGTTTTTTATCTTGGGCTTTGTTGTTCTTTCTTTTTTGAGGGTTTTTATCAGTTCCCATACACATTTGGGCAAAAACAGAAGGCATTGTGGCATTGGGAAGTGAATATGCTGAGCCAGAGGTTAATGTTTTTAGTAGATTGAGTTTCATTTGAGGCACAATGGAATTGGAATCCTTGCCCCCACCAAACTATTTTGAAATAGTTTCATTATGATTTTTAGTTTAGTTTCTAATAATTTGATACTGTTTTTGGTTTTTGCCCTTCTTGTTTTCAAGTAATTAGAGGAAACATTTCTATTTTCACTTTCATTTCTTGGGATGGAAGAATACAGAAAGTGTTCTAAGTTTTATACTGCTTTCCCTCCTCTTTTGTTTTACCCATATATTCAATGTCATCAAGTTATGAAAGGAACCATTTTTGCAGCTTTAATGCTAATTTTTAAAACTACACTCTTACAAGAAAAAACGGGCAAGCATTGAATTCTGGAAAATAGCCTCAAACCTAATGCTAGGCAGTATATAGTTTGTATTATTGCCTATGAGAAAAGATTATGATGTTATTAAAGCTGGACTTAATAAAAAGTATGAGACTGTGGAAATCCACAACAATCAAACTATAATGTTATATTAAAGTCCGATTCATATAAAGTTCAAATTAATACGTAAATTCGCTAAAAATAAATTAAGCGGTGATATGACTTGTTTCAGTTTTATTAGTATATAACATATATTGTGCTTTTTACAAACATAGAAGTGCGGTTAAGGTAAGAATATAAAGAGATTCCAAAGTAGTTGCAATAATGTAAGGTGAAATGGGGAGTTAAAATGAGGGTTTGGGGTTAAATGTAGCAGTTGTGGGGTGGGATTATGAGGAGGCTAAGAAGATAGAGAGCAGAGCAGGAGGCTCTGATCTATATGATGCTCCTAGTTGCTTTTTGATGTTCTCAGCCTCTACAGCTATGCTATCACATGTCCTTTTCTCTCCTCTACTTGGCTTTCAAGGAAGAGGATAGACCCCAGCCATAAACCTCTGGGATTCAAACGGTCAAAGAGCTTGCTCGGTCACCTTTGTTAGGTTTCTTTTGGACCATGGCATAGGATTATCATGTAACCAATTAAGTCGGACATTTGGTCGTGGGACAAGGGTGATTCTATTCTCAGGTCTCAACCAAATCTTATGTAGTTTAGTGTCTCAATTGTATCTAATCTAATGATGCTTGGTATCATGACATTATTAAGTGCAAGATAGTTTTAATGCCAATTACTCAACATCATTATGTTCATCAAAGAAGGAAATGTAACAAAAGCCTCCCTGTATAGAAGACATAGAATCTTTGTTCTAATGAAACAACCTTGCCCATTCCATCCTTGTATAGCTTCCAACCTCCAGAACATAGTTTTACCTAAACATAAAAGGAAGCAACATAACAGGACACAGTAGATCTTAATACTAGAAGAAACTCCACTAAACACGAGTAATTGAGTTGTATCATCAAATCACAACATTAAAATGAAACAGTGCTGTAAGCAGCAACACAACAAAACCTAAACTCCTAGATGGGCAACATTGCCTTGTAACCCTACGAAAAATACAGGTCAAAATGGGAATAACTTGCTAAAATAAGATAGAAGAATTTCCATTTCTAGACCATACTTCCTAAATATCGTACAAGAGGGCACTGAGCTAAAAGCACAGCAATCATGTTGTAAAAAATGTCCATATCTTCTTTGATATTGACCTCTGACCAGGATGATCATCATCATCATCTTGATCCTCATCCTCATCAAATGAACTCCCATTGTCATCTTCATTAGCAGATTCTGGTGCATCACTTGCTTCTCCACTCAACATTGTGTCTTCGACCAACTTCGCTGCACCAACATCAGTATTGGTACCATCCTCATCAGCACTAGCATTAGTATCAGGACCATTAACATCAGCAACAACACCAGCACCAGCATTAGGATCAGCATTAGCATCAGCACCAGCATTAGCATCATCAGCACCATCTGTTGTGGCTTTGAACTGCAAATACAATTCAAATTGATTCAGAGAGGGAGCTAATCAAGATAGCATAACCAGCTTATAGGTGTCGCTTTAAGCTAGATATGAAAGAAAGAGCAGGGGGAGAAGGGTTACCCTGACAACCTTCTCCTCCGAAACTTCTACACTTTTTACTGTAGTAACCTCCACCAAATGAATTGAATTGCCATTGTCAGTCAATACTCCTATTGATGGCACACAGGCTGGGTCATGATCTGGGGCAGCATCTACTGCACCATCAAGACCAGCACCATTGGATTCCCTCACCCCTTTCTTGGTTGGGTCGGTTGAGGGTTGGGCTGCCACAACTTTACCTGCACTGATCATGGGTTTCAGAAAATTTTAGACAAACATCTTCCACTGTCATAGCAGCAATATAATGTTAGTAGTTGCCAAATTATCCCACTTACTAGGTTATCACTAAGATACAGAAACCTTCTAAATCAAATATATATGTAAGTTCAGTTTCCATGTTTTACAATCTTCTTATTTCAATTATCTTAATGTACTCCTACAATACCTAAAAAATAACTACCAAATACACCACTCAATAAACAGCAAACTACAGAATACTAAAAATCCTCCCTTCCCTGCTGTGATACAAAGGCATACTTTAAATAAGACAAAGGCCTCTACCCCAAATTTCAGGAACCTGAATGTAAGTGAAACAGTTTATTAATGAAATTGAAATTATTCTCTTCTATACAACTAAGATTACTGCCTTTTAAACTTTATATCTCAAAATGGCATAGAAACACCAGTGTAAACCACAACTAGACAGCCAAAGCAAATGAGCCCAACTTAAAAGTGGTATTCTAAATATAAAGAAAAAATAAATATAACTAAGTTCAAAATTATATTTGTTATTTCCCCTGTCTTTTAAGTCGATACATTTTTGACACATCCTGGCTTAGTTCGAACTCCATCAGATACTTATAACTTACGTCTTGGGTCGTCTGAGATTATATCGCCCGGGAGTTTGGACTGCTGGTGCAACAGTTTGCCGCCGCTTCCTGCGCCCACCATCTGTTGTAATACTACCAGAAGGCCCTTCACTCTCAGCAGCATTTTGCTCACTTTCAGTAATTCTAGAGGTTTGTGCACGTTGGCGCTTTCTACCAGCGTTTCTTGCAGCTTTACCAGTATGAGCAGAATCACCTTGCTCTTCATTCAAAGTGTCCGTAGACAGTATCTTTGAGGTTGGTTCTGACTCTTCCGCCATCTCACCTAGAAATACTTTTGCATCCTCGATTGCTGCCTTTACCGAGCGATTTTTATGTAATCCAGGCTGACGTTTCCTTGCCGGTTTACGGCTCTTCAGCTTTGACTGTTGGGAATCTTCTGGAACATCTGCCTTGCTGCCCATGGAACTATAGTTGTCAACTGATGGAGAGTACTCGCCCTCCCCATCTTGAACGGCATGATCAGATGGGAGCTGTTGAAGATCAGAGAAATTAACTGCTCCTTCATTTAGATGCACGCTTGGTCCCAATGTCGTACCCTCAACATTAACAAGCCCAACTGATGGCAATGATCCTCCCTTAGTTGTACTAACATCATTCTCAATCTTTTTAATTGAGCTGGAACCAAATAGTTTCGGGACACACTTTTGGAGGACCCAAGGAAGACGCCCTCCAGATCCTGAACGTTCTACATCTGGACTAGAGGAAGCATGTACACCTTGAGGACTCTTAGAAATTCCAGTTACCTGTCTTGGCAAAGGTATGACTTCACTATCTTCCATTTCGGATAGTTGAAGATCAGAGAGTACAAATTCTCTTGTAGTTTCTCCACAATTCTTGCAACTGTTATGCTTCTCAACAAATGCAAGGAAGCGGGCTCTTTCTTTCTTAAGCTGCTCCCTCTGACCCTTGAGCTTCCTCCTAAGATTATCAAGCATATCAATGTCCTTTTGCAATTCAAGTTGGCGTTCCACTAATTGCTCTTTGCTCAGCTCAACTTGCTGTTTTTCCTCATCTATTTTACCCCTTTTAGATCTTATTTCCTCCAATTCTCGCATAGCAGCTTCCTTTAAGCGATTGACACCATCAAGTTCTCTCTCTACATCTGCTTCTAATGCCCTTTGCTTTTCCAGCAAGAGTTTCTCCATTTCTTCACGCCTATTCTTCAAATCGAACTCAAAATCTTTTTTCTGCATTTCAAAATCTTCCAGTGTTAATAGGTGACTTTGCTTTTTTTCAGATAACACTAACTCTGTGTGCTTCTTTGTTGCTAAAAATGATTCTCTCTCCTGATTGATTTCATCCAATTGTTTTTGGCTATTCATGCGCATGTTTTGTTCCTCTTCCCTCAACCTTTCTTCTTCCAGGTGTTTCAACTTTTTGAACTTTTCTTTCTCTTCGCTAATTGCCTCAAGCTCTTTGCCAATTTCAGCACGTTTCTCATCCAACAATTCCCATTCTTTCTCAAACTTCTCTCTTTCCTGTTTCAGATCCTCACCTTCTCTCAAGAGCAGCTCCCTATGATGTCTGCATTCCTCTAACTCCTGCTTCAACTCCAACTGCAGCCGGTTATGTTCAGACCTCTCTTCATCAGTTACTTTTAGATTTTCTTTCTCTTCCGAAATTTGTACATTCTGCTTTGAAATTTCAGCATTTATTTTCTCAACCTCATCTTTGAGATGCTGCAGGTTAGCTTTGTCACTGAGCATTTGTTTCTTTTCAACCTCAAACCTTTCCTCATCAGCTTTCATAGACTTTTCGGTCTCTAGTAGACCTTTCAGAGTTGCTTCGATGTCTTTCTCTTTCTCCTTCACTCTCTCCACTTTCTTATCCAAAGCTTGCTCTCGCTTCCCCAACTTTTCTTCCTTATGGTTAATTTCAGCTTCCCTTTGCTTCAGTGCATCTGCACGGCTTCTCAGTTCCTCATCAACAGAATTCTGCTTCACACTCAATTCTAGCTCAAATTCTTGCATTTTCATATCCAAAATTGCCTGGTGATTATCAAGGAGATCTTGAATCTCTACCTGTAAGACAATACAGATATACACAAGTGTCAGACAAGACCAATCACATCAACAGTTAAATTCATTTACAAACAGAAACAGTACCACAACTGATCTCTGCGTTTATGATAACACTAGATTCAGAGGGCAATATCTACTTATTCAATCATGAAGCCACATAAAAAAAAAAAAAGGTTAGTAAAAGGCAGGAAGATCAAAACTATTATTTATAGCAAATATGGGTTCAACATCAGATTTCTGAAATGCAGCCTCTTGATTCAAAAGAAAACATAACCAACAAAATGCCAAATGGCAATGTGACATGGTAAATGGTTCCTGTAAATATTGACATTGTTATACATGCACCATATTGAAGCACCAACTTCCTGACAATAAATTTCATTATTTGCAAATTATAGTCATACCATTTAATTCTATGGTGTATGATTAATGTAATATGTAAAAAGTTTCCATGTAAAGGTGCTTACTCTTTCCCTAGCACTGAGCTTCTCTTCCAATGCAAATAGTTCCTTCTCCTTCATATCCAGCCGGTTACCAGCTAAATCAGCTTTCTGCAACCAAACAATAAAAAGGATTAAAACAAAGTGAAAACAAGATTATTCATCAGCATTACAGATAGACACAAGATACGCACTCTCTCTTTTTCAGCCAGCTCTGCTAGTCGAGTATTTATATCAGCTTCCTTCTCCTCCAACTCAGAGTTCAATAAATCAACCTTCTTTTTGGCCTCTTCAAGGTCCATTTCTTTCTGCTTATAAATTCTCACATTTTCATTTGTCTTCTCCTCTCTTTGGTTTAGGTTTCTCCGAGCCTCAGATAACCTTTCCTCCCCTTCTTGAAGTTTCCTCTCCCATTGACGCAAGTCCTCTCTATGCCTGTAAAAAGTTGTCTCGTGTGCTTCTCGTCTGTAAACAGTGGATGAAAATAAAATTTCAGAACACTATATGAACTAGCATAAGTATCACAGAGGATGGGTGTAGAAATTACTCTGTATTTAAGGATACACGCTCTCTCTGAAGCACACTTTCACGAGCCTCCACCTCCTGCAATCTCATCTCCAACTCTGAACTCTTTCTGTTCACTTCAGCAAGCCTTGCTTCAGCATCACGCAACTTCCTTTCTACCTCCAAAGACTTCTCTTCAATTCCAACAACCAGAGCATTTGCTTCAGCCAACTTCTTCTCAGATGAGATCCTGACTTGTGCATGCTGCTCACCCATCACATGCAACGCCCTTTCAAGCTGCAAAAGGCAGTAAAAATGACATCAGTTCCCAATGATTGAACACAGAAGGTATTGCCTCACAGCACGCCTCACAGCCCTAGGTTTGCTAACATCTACATTTCTTGGGGAACTTGTGTATATAACCTTGCAGAAAAGTAGCAGGTGATACTAAAAAAAAATCGAAAGACAGAGATGGGCTATAAAACCATATAATTCAACTAGCACAATTTAACATAATGAACAGAAAAAAAAGTCAGGACTGATTTAAAGAAAGCAAGAGAATAAATAGCTTACATCAATCACACATTGTTTCTCAACAGCCAATGCTTCCCTCAAATTCTCCTCTCGCTTCTCAACTTCTGATAAGGCGATTAAATGAGCTGTCTGTTCGCGTTTAAGGATCTCCTTAGCTTCTACAATCATTTGTTGTAATTCTTCATACTTAGACGCCCACTCATTCTTCTCCATCAGAAGAAGGCCCATATTATACTGGTAATCATACAGCTGTTCAAAAAACCCAGTACGGTTAAGAAATATCAAATTAAACATAAAAAAAAGTCACGGAACATAATAAGAAGCAGACAAACTAAAAGCAAGCATGCAATATAAAAGGATATTGATTGCCAAAAGTTATTTAGTCGACATAAACATCAAAATAATCAATTTTCACTGAGAAGCAACATTGACATCATTCGAATTTCCATCAACCGCAGTTGAGCACACCAAAACCCCATAAAAGAAAATACTGAAATTGATCTCTAACCTCAGTTTCCATTTTGGAAACCTTCTCGAGAAGTGCCTCTCGGTCCTTCCTCTCCAAGGTGGCCTCGTCCAGCAATCCGGCTTCCCTGAACCTCATCCAATCCTCCATGTCGTCTGTATCCAATCCAGAGGCTTGCATTCCATTCTTGCTCAAAGAGCCCAGCGGCGGCGGCGGCCCATCTTCGAACGCCACTGCCTTACCCTTCAAAGCATTTCTAGGGTTAGAAGCGGCTCCGGTACCCGGCGTGAGTGCCACGGCCGGCCACGGAGCCTTCCTCTGCGGTGTAAACATCATGCAATTCTATCAATAACACCAAATCCGAAGAAGCGGATGAGGAGGCAATTCATACACAAGGCAGAAATCGAAAGAAGAAAAAAAAGGTTTCTGAAAAAACCCTAATTATGACTCTCTCGACGGATACAAAACGACG
>JAYMSV010002343.1:0-11221 GCA_036897745.1 Erodium moschatum
TCACAGGGAGGCGATAAGCAGTTGGCCCAACAAGCTTTGGCGTTCGGGTCTGCTGGGGTGGTCAAGGGGCATTCGTCGGGACAGGTTATGTACTTGCCATAGCAATGGGTTCTGAGCTCTTTGCACTTTTTTACATGGCCTGCATCAACTTGCGCTACAGCAAAGCATAGCACAATGGCAAGCAAGAAGCTTTGGCTTGAAATCTTCATATTGATTGATTCTCCAAAGAAGTGGTGGTGCTTGGATTCAATGCAATTTGGTGCTATTTATAGAATTGTTCAGCTGCTATGGTTCTGTTTTGTTTTGTTTTGGTCATCTAGTATTATTGGGAACAGTTGACTTTATAGTTTATGGTTACTTGGTTTTTAGAGCAAAAAAAGGCACATGTGACTTCTTTGCATTGAAGGGAACTTTTATACAGACAATAGTTTGATCAACTTGGTGCTTAATTATAAGTGCTTATTGTCAAGGCAAAGAGCTTTTGAAAAAGTTAATACATTGTATGTAGATTAGTATTGATTAGTATTTGTTAAAACTGAACCATACATAGTGTGCAAATCCAGGGATTGTATACCTATTGAGGTATTAATACTCATGTAAATGAGTAGTTAATTCAGGTCGTTCCCGACATTTCTGGTAGAAGGTCTGTCGACCATCAGTCCGGCGTTGGTATCGAACTGGTCGGTAAAGTTGAGCAGAAATCGCCGGTGGACCGGTATACTCCTATCTGACATGTTGATCTGTGTATAAGTTCTGAAAATAAGAAAAAGAGAGAATAAATTATGAAAATAACAAGATGAAGAGAGTATCTAATAATTAAAAAATCAATTGTAACTTTTAATAATTAGTTTAAATCTCCCTTCTCAAATATTTTCCAGTTCTCTGAATCAAACAAATTTAAGAGTTAGGTGTAGTTGTCCAAAAATGGACCTTAATTAGGCATAATCAATCCTAGTTAACCCAAAACATATATAATAATAGATGATTAAAACAGACATCATACTTTATGCTAGTAGAGATCAAAGTATGTATAACAGAGTACATTACACATTATTACAGAAGCTAACTATAATCTAAATACAAGTGGTTGACGAAGGGCTTACCCAAGTGGATACTACCTTATAGAAGTTTTCTTAAATTTACTTACAGGTGCTAATCAGTGTAACTCAAGCACCATTTTTATAGCCTGGAACGAATAAAAACTCTTTCTTTCTCCGTCGTCTGAATCTCTGAACCCTTGGTGTTTTCATTTGGTGTCTTCTTCAGAGTTTCAGGCCTCATAGTATGTTCTTTTGATGCCATGTTTTGTTGCACTACATTGTTCATGTCTTCATGCATCTTCTCCATCTTGGCTCGCATTTCTTCCCTTGCACACCTCAAATCTGCGAGCTTCTCGTCATTTACATCATGTCCTGCGGGCTTTCCCTTTAGTTCTTCTTCCACTATTTTGTATACTTTCTTCCCACCTGTTGAGTGGAAAATGGAGACACCATGTTAGCCAAGGAAGAAGCAATTCCCAAACATATATTTTCCTCAAACTTTCTGAGATACAAGAATAAAATAAAGAGATAACTACGCTTAACTACACCTGATTCTACCCTAACTATAAAATTCGCCTTGGCGGTACTTTAAGTTTCCAAAATTTTCATGTTACTTCAAAAGAACAAGAGAGTGATGTAAAGATCCTATACCGTCCAGACGAGTCTGAAAACTCAGGGTACCACCATTATATTTATTTGTAACATAAACATATGTCTCATAACTACACTCAACTATGTCTAAAAACATTCGCCTAGACGGTACCCTAAGCTTCTAAAATTTTCAGTTCCTTCAAAAGGGTTTATTAGAGTGATGCGAAAATCGGGTACTGCCCAGACGAATTTTACATGCAAGTTATGTTAAAATTAGGTATTAGAGGTAGCAATCATCCCTGACATAAACATATGTCCCATAACTATTTCAACATTCCAAGGTAACCAGCTGAAACACCAAATCCAGATAGTTCACAAAATCAACATCAAATCATTTCATTCCAAACCCAAAAACAGAAGAATCCACAGAACAGCCATCCGATTAACATCAATTACAGAAAAATTCAAACTTTCATATGTATAAGAAGGACAGATCAACATACCCATGATGCCTTTGAGAGAGGTGTTGGCCGCAGAATCGAGGGCGAATTTGGCAAAGGTCATCAGAATCCGAGGCATCCAGAGCCGACGGTGAGCCTGAGGTTGACCCTCCGCCGGTTCGGAGCTCCGGTGATGTTCACGGCGGGGCTGTTCATATCGGTGACGGCGATGCTCGCAGACCGTGAGTGGGTCGATACTCGATATGGCCAAGTCTGATGTTTTAATCTCAATTGTTTCGATTGGAGAGGTCTCAGACTCTTGGTGTAGGACTGAGAACACTGGATCACAACGTATCCGCACGTGCCAACCAAAACAAGTCCACCAATAATGGGATCCACACGTGTGGGAGCCGCCGACGGAGGTGAATTGTTGAAAACAAACGGTGTTATGAAAGTGAAGAGAACAGAAGTTACAGAACAGTCTATTGCTTGCTGTTGGGAGAGAAAAAGAAATAAAATTTCCGTTTCTCTTCTCTTTTATCGTTTAAAAGGAAAGTAAAAGGCACGGCGAGAAGGAGAGGAGAGAGGGAGAGCTCGAAATTACGTTTCTGTCCTCAGTTCTTCTTCTCTCTCGATTCGGGGTTCTCTTTCTGGGGTCACCATGAACGGGAAGGCAAACGTCTCCAAGGAGCTCAATGCGAGGCACAGAAAGGTACGTTTTCTCGATTTATTTTTCCAGATCAGTTCCGGATTTACTTTGTTGGTGGGTTTTTTTGCTGTCCGGTTCGATTGGAAAGTGAAGAAAAATTGAGCTTTCTTCGTTATAAGATTTGGGTCGAATCGATCGATTGAAGTTTGTGTGGATTTGATCTGTGGGTGGGTGCTCTGGATGTGTTTTATCTGTTTCCGAGCCGATTGATGATTTGGTTGGTGGCTTGTTGATCAGAGTATATGTGAGACTTGGTATCAGCTTAATATCTGTTCTGGATCGTGTGAATCCCAATCGGGTCAGGGCTTAGGGGTTATTGATGCTTGAGATTTGACCTGGGTTTAAGGAATCGTTCAATTTTGGTTAGATTTAGATTGCTCCATATATTCCAGATCAGATGTAGTGATTTGGCATCATCAAACCTGGAAGTGGGTATCAGCAGTAAGATTGAATTGTTCGGAAATTTACTGAATGTTTAAATTTGGTTGTCTATGAAGTCAGTTGTTTTGAATTGTGCAATGAAGTCTTGTTTATTTGTTGTTCATCCCTTGATTATTGCTGGGGATTTTGTTGGTCATGAGTTGCCTCCTCTAGCAAATGTATCGAGTTGACTAGCATTTGTCGTTTTTGGGTATGATCTGTTCAAACCATCAATCTTTCTAGGTGTCATTGCATATGTATGCCGGAGATTTGAAGTTATAGAGAATTATTTCCGGGCATGTAAAAGTAAAGGCCTTCTTCAATTTTTTTGACAAAAGGAATTAGGGATTTATGCATGTGTGTCCTATACTGAATTGGTACACTTCAGCCAAGCGGCCATGTTATGTCTAGTTAATTAGCAGGATTGGACCTTTGTTGGATTCTGTTGTTGGTTTGTGGCTTCCTTCCCGGAACCCATGCCGCTTTCTTGATGCATTTTTTTATTTTCTGATAATTTTTTTAGCAGGATTGGATCCTTTTGTGTCAGATAATTGAATTCAATTAGTATCACTAATGACATTTTAGCACCACTGGCATATGACTGTTTCTGTAAAGACCTTTTCTTTTTTGCTAATCTGCATTATTGGTAGTCTATGAGTTCAAAGTTTCATGAAGCATCTTTTATCTGTCTTCTTTTTTAATATAATTGTTTGTATTATGTCCAGGTTCTGGAAGGACTTCTCAAGTTGCCAGAGAATAGGGAGTGTGCTGACTGTAAATGCAAGTATGTATTTAGGAGATTTAAAATTTCTGGACCACATATAGGGAAAGAAGCTGACTTGATTCGTTTGGTTTCAATCATTATAATTTATATATAATCCGTCTGATTCTGTATTCGAGTTACTGATATCGACTCCATTGCTTTGCAGAGGTCCAAGATGGGCTAGTGTGAATTTGGGTATTTTTATTTGCATGCAGTGTTCTGGGATCCACAGAAGTCTCGGTGTGCACATATCAAAGGTAAATGAAATACTATGAACAACTGGAATAGATAGGCCTGTCTATATGGTTTCTCTTGTGAAGACAGGCAAAATTTGTAGTAAGGTTAGGTATCAAATTTATGATTGCAAAAATAGAGTCGATGGTTTCACTGAACAATAATAGCTTAGTCTGTGGGTAGAATAACGAATTAAAATAATATATAATATAGTAGTTTCCAAGTTTATCTTGCAATATTTTTCTATATATCCGTATACCATTCATTCCTTTCTTCAGCCTCTTGACTATTGTGCATGTATAGTATACTTCGATAGGATCTCAAGTTTTGGAGCCTGAATTGGGCTGGATACATGTTGACATAGCAAAACTATAATCATTTCCTATAATCCTTGAAATTGAATGTGTCCTTGCTCTTAAATATTAGGAATAATTGCAAATAAGTACCCTGAGGTATTCACATTTTGCAACTTGTAGCCCTCTTCTTTGATAATTGCAAAAAAGTACCTTGAACTTGTCTTTTTGTTGCAATTTATATAAAAATGACAATTTTGCCCTTATAATTTAGATGTAAAAAGTAATAAATAAAAAACAAAAAGTCCCGATTTTCATATCCCTTAATTTTCTTCCATGAAAATTTGGAATTTTGAAACAAAATAATACAACGTACAACAAAAAGACAAGTTCTTGGTACTTTTATGCAATTATCAAAGAGAGAGCTACATATTGCAAAAAGTGAATACCTCATGGAACCTTTTTGCTATTATCCCTAAATATTACCTGTTTCTCATTCAAATGACAGCTAGTAGTTCATTAATGAATTGATATAATGTAATGTGCTCATTTGAAATTACTGGCTGTTGATGCAGGTCCGGTCTGCTACTTTAGATACATGGCTCCCAGAGCAGGTTGCTTTTATTCAATGTAAGCTCGCTTAGTCATAAGCAAGCTCTTACGTCTGTAATTGATATTCACATCAAGACTGAGATCATACAATTGGTTTCTGTTTCTATGCAGCAATGGGCAATGAGAAGTCAAATAGTTACTGGGAAGCAGAATTGCCGCCAAATTATGACAGAGTTGGTATTGAGAATTTCATACGCGCAAAGTATGTATCTTGGTATCAGCAGATATAGAATGCATTATATTGCCATCTTTGTTATATATATTTGGTATAGTCCTTACTTCACATTCCTTTTTTTGTTTGTTCTTACAGGTATGAAGATAAGAGATGGGTTGCTAAGGATGGAAGACCAAGATCACCTTCCAGAGGACAAGAAGAAAAAGCTCCTGTGCCTTGGCAGAGACCTGGGGAAAGAAGTGGCCATGGCTATTCTAGCAATTCTGAAGGTTCAGTTGAGAAAAGGAAAACCATACCTACCACTCGAGACAGTGTCCCTGCAACCAGAATCAGCCTTCCTGTTCCCCCTAGGGGGTATGGACAGGTATGCCTAGCTGTTTTTTCGTGCCATTGTGTTGAGTTTTGTATCTTACTTATTTGTCTTGATGTAAGAAGCTTTCCCGTTTTGGTCAAATTGCGTCATTGCAATTATGATTTCTGTACGACCTATCTATAGATATATCTAGGGTTAATTGCACATAACTACCTTTATGAATTACCCACAAACACATGAACCCATAGTAAAGTTTTCATAGACACGTGACTACCTTTATGAATTTTCATGGGTCACCCTCGTACAAAATAGACGGGAACCATCTAATTTTTGTTTCTTCGTCATGTTACTTGCACATGATTGTAAAATTTAAAATGTCACGGAACTTGTCATTTTCACGCTTTACTCTTCCCATATCAATTTGATTATGTTATCGAAATGATCCACGGAATCATATTGAAATCGGAAGATTAAAGGATGGGAATGAGTAGTTTTTGGGATATTATAAAATTTTCAATTCACATGACGAAAATCAATTTTTTGATGGTTTTGTAAGATGGTGACACATGGAAATTCATAAGGGTAGTCATGAGTCTTTAGAAATTCTACTTAGTTCACGTGTTTATGGGCAATTCATTTAGGTAGTTATGTGCGATTAACCCATATATTTGTAATAAATAACTATGTAGAAATAGGTTTGCTGCCTTTTAGTTTTCAGAAGATGCATGACCTATGTCATGTATGAACACAGGTCACTCCTGTTTCAAAGCCTCAGCAGACTGTTCAGAGCACTGAAACAGCAGCACCGAAGCAGGATGCTCCTCCCCAAAAAGTTGACTTTGCGACCGACCTTTTTGACATGATGACAGTGAATGATCCAACTGAAAATGGGCAGGAAACAACCTCTGCTAATGATAATGATTGGGCCGGGTTTCAGAGTATGCTCCTCATTTTCTTTTCTATGATGTTTGCTTGTGGCTTTATCATGGTTGGTGACTTCAACCTTTGGAATATGCAGCTGCTGAAGGCACATCAACAACTGAGAAAAACATCCCATCAAATCCGGTGCAGAGCAGTACCCAAGCCTCTTCTGGAATTGAGGATCTATTCTCAGATTCATCTTCAGTGACAACTCCTGTGGTTGCAGAGAAACCTCAGAATAAAGATTTTGTTACCTCTTCTGGAATCGAGGATTTATTTAAAGATTCATTGTCAGTTTCACCTCTCCCCGTCTCAGGAAACCCTCAGAAAGATGTGAAAAATGACATCATGAGCCTCTTTGAGAAGGTATGAGTTGCTTAAACCCTCTATATTGATCTCAACTCAAGGTAGGTAAGTTTTGAAGGATATTTGGTCTAAAACTGATCGTGTCCTTTGCAGTCCAATATGGTGTCTCCGTTTGCAATGCATCAGCAGCAACTTGCAATGCTAGCTCAACAGCAATCCCTTCTGATGGCTGCTGCAGCTAAATCTGGTGGTGTGGATCCAAAAGTTCAGCAACAGCAACTGGCGATGCTGGCACAGCAACAGTCCCTTTTCATGGCAGGAGCCGCCCAATATGGGGGCGGGGCACGCAGACAACCTGCCAAATCTGGTGGCGGGAACCTCAAGGGCCCGAGTAACACACAAGGCTCCAATGGCACTGCCTTGCCCACTCAAAACTGGCCAAATGTTGGTTTTCAGATGCCTGGAATGATGATGCCAGTGGCTGCTCAGGGCGAGGCACCAAAAGCTATGCAGGTACATCGATTAAATTCAACTTTGTATTTCCTCTATTGATTTTATCTCACTTACTGTTTTAATTCCTTGACCAGCCCGTTGACTTGGGAGGGATGCATCTTGGAGGGAACTCTGTTTCGTATCCCGCTTCAAGGTAACATTATATTCCTCTATGCTCTATCAAATCGAACAATATCGAAATGTGTACTGATACTTTGTTGGGTAAATTGCACATGACTACCTTCACGAATTGCCCACAAATACATTATTCCATAGTAAATTTCCCTTCCTTATGAATTTTCACGTGTCATCATCGTACAAAATAGACAGAAACCGTCAACTTTTCGATGTTTTTCGTCACGTGACAAATTTATATTTGCACTTGCAGCTTCTATTCGATGGGGCAAGCTAATCCCACAAATGGCGTGGCCAAAACTGGAGTGAGCAAACCTCAGCCAGCTCCCGTTTCATCGACATTACCATCGCAATCTGCAAAGGAATATGATTTCTCGTCTTTGACTCAAGGGATGTTCTCGAAACGTTGAACTAACTCGCCTTGAAGATGGTAACGGAGCGGGATTTTGTTATACGATACGGACAAAAAAAAAGTAGTAGAGAGAGTACAGGAAGATAGCACTGGGGAGATTGAGATTTTCTTCTCCTGTACTTGGGAGTTGTGTAAACTATTGTAGAGGCTGTTTCTGTTCTATTTTTCTTCTTATCTTCATGTGCTGCTGATTATGATGGCTTTATTTGTGTAATTGGTGAGATTTGGTAGGACTTATTTGGAGTAATAAATTCGATTTACATTGGTTTCAAAGATTAGCAGATCATGGACATGATTGGCCCACGTGTCCAGTCCTACGCCTATGAATGTGTCAAATAGAGTCACGACACGTGTCAGTCATATGCGCAATGGACGGCGCCAATACACACCGACCAGTCAGTCAACAGTCCCTAGTAGGTCAGCGCCCATCATCCCAGCTTCGAGCTAATCAGACATTGCCACGTGTCGTTGTCCGAGACTGGTGGGACCGCTTTGAATCTTAACCATTCGATGTGTACTGACACACCTATCTCATATATGCAGACACATTATAAGATACGTGGTTCTAGTTTTTTTACCGGCTTTTGATCGACTTGCGGAGCGTGCTCTTTGACTATATTTCTGTTTGTGGGCATGCCAAGTTTGACTATAATTTAGCACGTTATGTACTTAAGCTTATCATATATATGTTTTTGTTTACGTGTAATATATATTAATAGTCCTTTCCTATGTACTTTGGTCCCATGGACACGTAAACATGCGCGTGAAAGTCAAACGTCAATTATAGTCCGTGTAAAGATTGGTTTTGGACTATTAATAACGATATTGTGATTGATGGATTAGTCTCGGGAGATTTGTTTGTAAGTAGGACTTAATATGTTGTACGTTACACACACGCACATGCATGGTTGGTTGATGATTGTTTCTTAATGCGGAAACGTATTAGAACAACATTCTTCACAAACCTAATACTAATTATAAGTTGATCGAAATCTCTAGACAAATGTCAATGTGTATGTGTTGTCGCTTAATAATGTAATATATTTAGATATTTATAGTTAGGTCAGCAAAATCTTATGATATATATCATGTTTAAGCTACTTGAAGTAGGCAGAGCTAGGTGTACGTGTTAGATTGTTACTTTGACCAGTTTTAATGGTTCTTGTGTGATTAGATTTGTTGGTTAGAGTATCATAAATATAAATAGTTTAGTCTTGGTTATTCAGGGGTTATAATAGATATCTTATAGGTGAAAGGAAACGTAAAACGGAGAATATTTCAGATTGAGCTAATAACTAAACTAATATTTAAAAACTAAAGCAAAAAGCGATGACTTTTTTTCTTCCGAGAACAGAAACTCGTGGACATAGGGCTTTCGTCCAGACAATGTTCACATCGTACAAACTCTAGTTCCATTTGGGCTTCAACTTTCTCTAAGCTAAGGGAATTGGAGGAGGTTAAGGCAAAAGACGAGCTCGGAAGTCATGGAGTGGAGGCCGAAAGAGCCAAAGGGGATCGGGAACGAAAATGGCAAAGACCAGTACTAAGAGAGGTCAAAATTAACATAGATGGTGCAGTACTGGAGGAAGGTTTTGGCGGGGGTGGCATGGTCTGTCGAGGTCCGAACGGGTTGGCAACAACGTCGAAAGCGTTTGTCATCCCAGGTCAGCAAAAGCCCGAGCTGATTGAAATTATGGAGCTTTCAGAGGCGATAACTTGGATATGGGAGGCAGAATGGTGAACATGAGTAGTGGAGTCGAATTGCCTGGGAATAGTGCAAGCAGTTAACGGTGGGAATGCATTACTTGCTCCTTTTGGGAGATTGGTTGGTGAATACAGAGCAAAACTGAGATCATTGTCGGGTTTTAGACTACAATTTGTCTATCGTGAGGCAAATAAAGTTGCTCATTTGTTATCTAGAAATGCTACTTTGTTGGGATGTAATTGATTTGGAGATTACTATGATTCCAGAGATTCTTCTTATAGCCTTAAACAACGATTTAGCCTTAAACAACAATTCCAAACTTTTAACTCAAAAAATAACAATTATAAAATTCAGATTCGCTCGAATTATTTACGTATAAGTAACAGATACAAATAAAGACAAGAATAATCATGATTATCCGAACACAAGATAAATTTGTTTGATGGTATAAAGCTTTCTACATTCTATCCCTGTCTAGTGTATCGAAGCATGACTAATCATGATTAGAGTTACTACTTTATTTTAGTAGCAATTTCATGTTCACAAAAAGAAGCGAACACTGGCATAGGAAGGTAAAAATCATAAACATTTTTTTCTTACATCCGGCAAATGCTTTGGTGAGAGGAGTCTTGTCCCCTGAGACCGACTTGAATGATGACATATATGTCTGTTCATAGCATCAATTAATGTATGGGCCCGACAGGATTAACTCTAAAACTTATCTTTTAAGATTAGGCTTTTGTACTATGTTCAAAAAAATTACTAACTAATTTATACATTATTTAATATTAGTTCGTTGAGAATGTTTGTCTTCATTTATGCCATCTAAAGTACAATTTAATATATAGATTAATCTGCAAATTTAGGACAGTTTTACCCAACGAATCAGACACTGCCAGGTTTCGTATTACGGAGCGGGCATATCTACACCACCACGCTTCGGGCCCACGACCTCTTCGGTAGCTACAACAAAATCCTATTCATCACATCCAACGGCTCTGATTTCATCACCGTCTCTCTCCCTTATAAATACTCTCACAGCACACGCTCCTCTCTCACACTTCATATTTTACTTTTCACCTCTCTCACACACACACAACGCTCTCGCCGGAAAAGGAACGCTTCGGGAACGGAGAAGAGATGGCGATTTTGAGTTCGAAGAGGAAGGTATTGCTCATGTCCACCGGCGTTCTATCGGCGGCGATGCTGCTGAAGCTATCCGTGCCGTTGGTATTGGAATTCGCAATCTCCGGCGCCCCTGTCCTCTACAGCTCCGTGCTCTCCTGGCTCAAGCCTCCTTACCTCTACCTTCTCATCAATTTCATCATCATCAGCATAGTCGCTTCCTCCAAGTTCCACCAGAAATCCGATGACGCCGGCGACACTCCGCCGGTGATTGTACCTCTGCCTCATCCTCCCGTCAAGATCGCCACCGATTTTTCAGTACTAGACGGCGTCGTTTCCTCCGATTACGGGCTCGTGACTGTCGTGCCGAAGGTTGAAGAAATTATACCTCACCGTGAGGTCGAGCAGTCGACAGAGCACATTTACTCATCGCCGTCGGATCAGACCGTATTTACAGAGACGCCGGAGAGGAAATCGTTTACAGACGAGGCACCGATGAACATTGGGGATTTCTCGAGCAAGGACTCGCGAGATC
>JAYMSV010002344.1:0-11219 GCA_036897745.1 Erodium moschatum
CTGTGGAACCCACTTTATTTTGAGCCCCGAGCCCCTCATCCAAGTCCCTCATCCGAACCCTTCCATTGTACATGCTCTTACTTAAAAATTGGGTAATTCTTAACTTTATTTCATAAGCCACTTAAAATTTAAAGTTCAACATAAATCTCACTATTTCTACAAGTATTTAAAATGTTTCACACCAAACAGTTTGGATAAAATCATGCTACAAATAACACATAAATAGTGCTCTCCACAAGTCAACATTTAGAAATTGACAAATGGGCTTTCTATTTTGGGAAGTAGAGAAAACATAGTGTGGACCATTGGAGAGGGACTTAATGGACAAACGTGAGTCAGCATCTATATCGTCATTGTGATACTCATCCATACATACTGCATGCATGATCACATGTGCATGTATCCTTTTTGAATATATGTGCCTATGCCCCACTATCTTTGTGTCAACTACTGTTGAGCAATTTGCAAGTTCACCTTTGAAATGTCTATGGTAGTTGATAATCACCATGTTGGTACCAGTGTCAGTCCTCAACTTTTCAGCTCAAGGGCTCAAAATGAATAAAAAGGAGGAAGCCGTAAATGATGAGTTTTAACAAGGCGGGTTTTCAAAATTTTCATCCAAAAGTACACGTGGCGAACGTTTAAATGCATTATGATGTACTGTGTTCATGTATGAAATATTTGTGATTCTGTTTATTGTTGGTTTGTAATGTATGTATTTCCAAACTAATTTATAACTAATGTACAAATCGATTTTGCTATCGGTAGATTAGATGTGCATGTTTTTCGAGGTTTTATTTCTCTCTTCGGATGTTAACTTATATGAGGAACTCCTTTTTTTTTTTTGTAAATTCCAAATGGACTCAATTTTTAAAAATTATATTCTTCTGATAGATATGGCTAATGCATCCTATACAAGACATGATACCATGCTCATTCATACATGCATACATCTCAAATGTTCTAATCCAACTTTTCTTTAAGAATTTCAACTAGATTAAACTAACTACTTCCACATTTTCAGCTCGAAGTTGGAGAACTTATCTTTTAGTAAGATTTTCGAAGTCTAGTTTAATTTCCTCCCTATACACCCCACATTTTAAGCTCCAACTTGGAGAACCTATTTTTCGTTAACAGTTTCGAAGTTTGTTTCCTTCAAATAATCCTCCAAAATTTAACAATCTGCACAAACAAGACCAGAAAATAAAAAATGAGAACAAAACGTTCGCGTTACTATTTTCAATCCTGGTAAAGAACTAAGTAGTAGAACAAGAAAGAAACCGTTTTAAGTGTGACACTTAATTTGTGTAAGAAAGTACCAGTTTCGTCTTTTTAATTTTAATTTCTATCTTAGGGTTTCTTGTCACAATTACTATCCAGGCTTAAATATCTTGCTTTCATGAACAAAGAATTTACTTTTAATACTGAATCTTTCACATGGAGAACCTTTGAGTATTTTATGCCTATTTAGTATATTTTTGGACCACTATAGAGCTATTTTAGGAATGCTTCTGGCTCAGTTTGTGCAACCTGTCATTGTTTTAGAATAGTGTGGTGTCCCTTTGATTATTATATTATTTATAGTTGTATTGTACTCTGCGCATGAAACTGCTGTCCACTAAGATAGACAAAACTTTGACCCTGACAAATAAAGTAAAGTAAAATAAATAAAAGAATACCTACCAATCAGATAGAAGACTGCCGGAGCTTACTCAGCATCTTACGAACAAAAAGGGGAAAAACTAATTACCTATAATTACCTCTGATTGCATTTTAATCAAAATTTTCAAAGGCAAAATCGAGAACAAAAGAAACTGTAAATTCATAAAATATTACATATACTGAACAAAATAAAAAAAAACATCAAATTTTACATCTTAGGACATGCTACATTTCTATGATCTTCATTTCTTAGTGCATTTGTAGTGATAATGATAAGTTGCCACTCGGCCATTTTTAGTTAGAATCAATTATTTGACCCATTCTTCTTTGGCGATAAAATTTACGCCATAGATCTACGTCGACAATCTAGGATTAAGATCAACAACGATTAACCAACCTAAAAGTCTTTACCATAAGAGATAGTTGGTGAATTAAGGGCATGATTTTAACAACCTACCCAACAGACTAACTTACATTTCTTCAAAGCCCTTTTTCTTATTCACTCATCCTCACTCAAACAAAATGACTACAAACATTAACACTGATAATGAAAGAACACACTCTAAATTGATTATTTAAGAGATAATTTCGTTTCACCACCTTGGATGTATGGGATTCCAAAATTACTACCCTAAGCCTTTTTTGTTTCTTCTCGCTACCTTGAGTTTCGTTTGTGTTTATTTAGTACCATGTGTTAACTTTTCCTTAAAAACACGTAAAAAATCCATACACCTCTCATTAACAGTCAAATTTTCAAAACGACGCATTTGAAGAAAAAAATGATTGATGAGTATTAGGGTTCAGACCTCTAAAAGCGTTTTGGACATTTAAAAAAATGTTAGGGTCATATACAATGCATAATAATTGGGTAGTGAAATGGAATTATCCTATATTCCCTTGGTTTGAATAAGAAAACAGTGAAATGCCAGAAAAAGACGAGCAATCAGAAAGATCCCTTCGAAGTTTGAAGAGTGGTGGAGAAATGGAATTAAGAGAGCCCTTATTTACTCTTTCTTTCTCCGAGATCCCGACTAAACAAGTAGGGAAGCTATAATTGAAAACCATGATGAAGAGATAACAAAAATAAACATTCTTCCGTTCAAGCATTTCTATTATGAAAAGTTTTTTAGATTAAGAGTTAACGTATAAGGTTTATTAACGAAGGTCCTACTCAGGGAATAAACGGAATTTTCTATGTATACACAGGGAAGTTGTATGCAATGAAAAATGTAAGCACGATTGGTGGATGAATTATTTTACCCACTTTTTGTTTTACCTACTTATTGAATACTTCATTTCTACTTAATTTTGATAATTTCAAACAAAGAAATTTTCTACCCCTTAAAGTTGATAACTCATCCTAACTTCCAACAAAATGACTAAAACAAAAGGGCATTACCAATAATGATATACACACACTAAATTATTAATTACAATAAGAGGGAAAATGAAGTGCTAGAAAGAGAAGAAGAGAAGAAGAGAAGGAATCATGTTGCCAAGATGTTCATCCTTAAGATTTTGCTTAATAAAAAAATGTTTAGAGAGCCCCCATAAAAATTTGAATATAAAACCCTTATTAATTGAAAAAATCAAGGAAATAAATATATCTATTTTATTTTAGTAATGAATCCAGACTATTACAGCATATACATCATTGAGTTTTTAAATAGTGGTTCAGATTCATAAAAACTAAATTAGAACAAATGCAGAGAAATCCTTTGGTTAAAATCTGTTGATTTTCAAATCGTGAGTTTTAATATGAGGATTCACTATGAATTCTTATCTGCTGAGCGGATAATTAATATTATTTTACTGAATTTATTAAATATTTCATTAAAACAGTAAATAATACTGAATGTTGACTAATAAAATACTTAATGAAGAAAATAAATATTAAATGAACTATGGAAACACATTTGTGCATAAACTTAATTGTTATCATTAAAAAATACACAGTCAATCGTCTGATTCCGCTCCAAAGCGATCCCATATGTGCAATTCTTCCACTGCCAATGCATGCAGTTAAGTCTCCCAATCGAGACGCATTTGGTGCTCGCTCATACTCCGTTGTAAAAATCTCAACACCGACCTTGCAAAATCATCGCACACATTTGAGTATTGAGCTAACCCCAAGTCATAGTTATTCGTCCAACGAACCGACCGAGCACCCATGCGCTATCATTCGTATTGTGGCGACACATTTTTGGTGCTTTGATAACCTCATGCGTCCGAAAGCGTCCATCTTTTGAACGGGTAAAAAGGGATCGGCTCATACGGTATCGACGCTAACATCTCGGACCCATAGGTAGGGTCGTCGACAAATCAACACTGCATTAAACGTTCGTGGCCTTCGACACGACCTCTGATTTTTTTGTAAGCAAGGATTTATTGATCTCAATATATGAAGAAAATATACAAAGAGGAACTGATCGACCCTAGGGATCAGGCTCAAAACAAGGGAAAAAGAAAAGAAAACAAGGAGCAGAAGAGTGTCCAATGAAACGAACGGATGTAGACAACAAATCTCCCCACGCCAAAAAAAGAAGTTGCTCCACGCTGTCAAAACCCCGGCTCTGCACTTCACGATAACACAACTAGCACCCCACGCAGACCCTATTTGACCCTCTTGGCCAACAAGCAGCTACCCGCCTGCAATCTCTCTTCAAGAATGAAGAGTCCCCACTTTCGAGGGTTCTCCTCAACTATACTCCTGTTCGTTCATACTCCGCCATTGATCGGATCCGGGACGCCATTTCTGGAACGTGGGCTTCTAAATCATCTTTAGCCCGAGATCACAAAAACTAAGGATGTTTGGTGATTGACGATGTCTGCTAGCAGTATGGGCACAAGCTTCCTTAACCATCTCATATTGACGAAACACCTCAGTGATTTAGTCCACTTCCCTTTCGATCTTAACTCTACCTCCATTCTAAAACTTAGGCTTGTGTATACTTCTCGATCAAGCCTAAATCACCGTAAAATCTTGGGTTAGATAGAGAAGTATACAAAAGACTATATGAGATATACGATCTCATATCGAGGAATTACCTCGAAGATATAAACAAGACTAAGTTCGTATAAATATGAACAAAATACATTTCTAGTTGTCCTAAATTCTATACACCACTTGCATGGTCTTCTATGTGTGTGAAGTCTACTCACCTGGAACCCAATACATGACCAACAAAAAATACTTCCCCTTGTTATCCTTCCATCTTCCTATCTAAAACTAAACGGCGACCTAATTTAAACACATCCCTTTGATATAGTCAAATGAAGACATAATCACATAAACATCTTCACAACTATCATGTGACACTTCAACAAATCTTTTGGTTTTCTATTCTGGTACAATAAGATAGTCGCACCTGAAACATAACGAAGGTTGAACTACTATATTAAATCGCAACTTGACTTGATGTCCGATTTTTATAGTCCCAACAATTGCAACACCAAGAACGTTGAGTTATTATATTAAACCACAACTTTACTTGACATCGGTTTTTATATGCCCAAAAGCATTCATAAACTAGGTAGTCACATTCAATCATTTGTATTGTACGTCAGTCCATGGTTTTCCATATGGTTGTCACGTGCCTACCTCAATCGTCCTCCTTTACCCTAGCTTGGGACATGCACCAAAACTGACATTGGAGTTGCATTTGATTATTTTTTGAACAAACGAAACATAAAATTGGCAGTTCGATCATGAAAGTTTTAGAAAACCAAAGAAAAGTATCAAAGACCAACTCAACTAAAAAAATTCAAGTTGACGGTGCAAAGTCTAATTATTGTTATATCTATTGTTATATCGTAACACGTGCCCTCACGGACCAGCCTGTTTACAGGTTAGGATGTGAATTATTTAGAAGGAGAGAAAGCCCAAAGAAGATAGAGATATGGGCCTGCCCATTTTAGGCAAGTTAAATAAATGGAGGTGAAATTAGAATTTTTATAGAATGAGATTTGAACCGTGTTCGCGAGGTACTAGTCTTGATACAATAGCATTTTGAGACCACTATAGTACTAAGTGTCTCTACTTCCTCAAACGAGTCTTTATCTCGAAAAGTTGACCAACATTTAAACAATCTGGGTATGACTCATGTATTGCCATCCAGATCGCACTTGCTGATGGGAAGAAAAAATATATCCCTCCCATGTTGGCTTCCGCCAAGACATGGTTATCGAGTTTTAATTTTTTCATATATTACGACCAACAAGATTTTTTGCCTCTCATTTATTATGACCGGCCAGATCTTGGCGGTCTCAACTTGTGTTATAGTTCTTGTTATAAATCCAAACCTCCCTCTTCCTCTGAATAGTGAAAAATTGAGACAATTCCATAAGGTTACCTCCATGTAGTTTATGACCGGTAATGGAATAGGTTTAAAGATACTGATCACCACTAGAACCCGTATTTTGAGTAGTTGGATCAACCATTTTAGTTTTGGAAGAATCCTATCATATGATGGATCAACCATTTTAGTTTTGGAAGAATCCTATCATATGACGACTTTCACAACTCTGATACTATATTATAGGACCAACTCAACTAAAAGTAAAAGACCAAATTATAGTTATGTTCTAACAAAAGTTAGGAATCTCTTCTATCGATCATTTCATATTAAGAAGGATATGTTCAATAGATGGGGCGGAACCAGGACAAAGATCCAGAGGTAGCCAAGGTTAAAAAATAATCAGGGTGTTCCCGTGGTGATTCGAGCACACGTTCCCTTGTAATATGCAAGAGCCTTCAACCTCTTATTACTGAATCCTTCGAGAAATTCCATAAAGATTAAAACAACCACTTATCAACGGAACTCCTTTCAGGCTGGCTTTCCATGTTGTCAGTTTTCCGCATTGTCAATCGACTTTCTGTAATATACTTAGTTGATGAGGGCCTCCAAACACAACATAAGCTAAACCGTGTTGACGAGTAACCAACGCGTAATGAATAAGGATGGTATGGTGTTGTAGTGAACGATCAAATATGATTGATAACATCCGCACAAATTGCTCTCTTGTGCTTCTAGTCTTGCCTAGCTCTACATATTCTTGTACACTGAAAAAACCGTTGATTATTATCTAACAACTACTTCTTGTTTCATTAAGATCTAAAACACATGAATACATGCGGGATATCGGTTAACAATCTAATTTGGGCAGTTGTTTTCTTCATATGTATGAATCTTTCAGTACAAAAGTACTCAGAACTCATATAGTCCACAAGGTGATAGCAAGCACTCCTACTTGACCGCTATCATGTTGTCTTCAACTCCATTTGGCCTATTTTGCAGCTTGTTTGCTAATGGATTTTGGACCTTATCCCAACTGATATTATGTTTTTGGTTTCCTGCCAAAACAAAATGATCACCCACACAAATCTCTAACTTCCTTCCCACTGTTTTACACTATGGTTCACAAGCCTTCTCAGTACCACTAGTACAATACTACGACTACTTCACTTTTAGTTGTTACGTACTGCATTCTCCACATTAGGATTTACTGTCCTTTATGAAATCGAATTGCACGCCTTGCTCTTTTCAAACATCTGTTCATCTGAAACTTCTCCATGTAGGAAGCTCGTACCTAAAGCTTGTATATCGTAAAACAAAAGAACCATTCATGATATTTTGTATCATATTGTTCGACACGCCTCACATTTGATACTCATTTGGCTAAGTCAAACTTTTGTTCTTACTCAGCTTGACAAATATACTGGAACGATACCAGTCTCATTTGGAAGAGGAGGAGGCTTCCAAAAATGAAGCACAGGTACATCTTAGCTACACTTTTATATCTTGGTATCTTGAATAAGAGAAACAATATCTACCCCAATCTATTTTTAGTTTGCTGTTCCCTCGTATCAAATTATGGAAACTTCATTTTGTTACTCTTGTTGATATCATAATATGTTACAAAGAAATTCTAACTAACTACACTTCAACCATATGCCATAGCACATACTTTGCTAATCGAAGGATGTAAATATCCAGACAAGTAACACTCATTGGGTTAGGTGAAACATAATAGGACTAAAGAAAACATGTAAATATAGTAGCTGAAATCATCTTATGGCCCAACTAAGAGGAATTCTGATTATGCTAGGGTTTACTTTTCTAAAGCAAAAGAGCGAAGTTACCAGCCAAATGTAATACACACAGCCAAGAACATGGTATGCTCAAGGAAAACAGGTGAATATGGTAGCTGACAGTTGAAGTCCAGTTATAGTCACTTGAGTTGTATCTGATTTTGAGATGCGTCACTGATGATGTTGGTATTGTTATGGCGATTAATCTACTTCAAGAAAACATATAAATATGGTAACTGATAGTAGGAAACCCAGTTATGTAAATATGGTAACTGATAGTAGCAAACCCAGTTATGACCGTCTAAGAGTAAATCTGACCACTGTAGGATTATTTTGCTAAAGCTGAAGAACTAAGTTACCAGCTAAGTGTAAATCAAATAGCTCTGAACCTACGATGTTAGAATAAAGCAAGTAAATATTGTACCTGATGGTTGAAGTCCTGTTATAGCGTTTCTGTTAAAGTACGCGATTTTGTAATATGCATTCCCTGTGTATAAAAGGTTAAACTCTGTTGACATTATTCAAGGGTGGTTAAGTTGACAATCTCATCTGTATTCTGTGTGTTTTTCTGTGCATTTTACATGTGCAAACATCTGTACTTTTTTATGTGTTCCTTCTGTGTATAAGTTGACTGTTCACTACAGATGTATCATTCGGAGTACACGGATTTGAGGTCACATGCAGAACTCTTACAAATGGTTCAAAGGTATGTTACCTTACTTGCTATATACAGCCACCGAAAAGCATCACAGTACTTCATGCTCACTCACATTTCATGAAAATGCAGACACCTTCAAGATCCATATGGCCAACAGCTGAGTCTGACAGATCTCATACATCTAGAAGAACAACTTGATGCAGCGTTGTCAAGAATCAGGTCCAGGAAGGTCAGTTCTGTACAAATTATTAGTGTTCACTGATAACCTATGCAATAAAGATACAGCTTAGAACGTCCTTAGTTGTTGCCTAAAGCTTGGCTGATAGCTTGGGTTGAGGAGAGAGAACCAATAAGGATTATTGAGAAGATAGAAAGTTAGTTTGGTGCTAAAATAGTTGCCCGCCAAACACAGCGCTTAGTTAGGTGTTTTGAGGATAGAAAAACAACAAACAGCTTGAAACAGAAAACAGGACCAAAATGCCCTGCTATAGTTCTTTCCTCTCTCCTCCAAACTTTCGTGATTTAGCTCTCTTCCAAATTATTATTTGTGATTTACCACATCACCAAACCTCAATGGCTGTTCTCCACATGGAATCCCTGTTATAGTTATGTCACTCATCTTTTGAGAGCTTGCTGAGGTCCATCTAGCTTCCCTGTAATATATCATTTACTCCCCTATGTATAAATAGGATAGAACTCACCCAGTTGATATATTACAAAATCAATGTTCCAAAATCCCTGTAAGGTAAAACCTGGTAATCATTGCACCGAAAAACCCTTTCACCATTACTATTTACTACTTGTTTCTGTTAAAAAGGGAACAATATTCGTTGTATACTCCTACGTTTCCATCTTTGCATCCTCTGTTTTGCAATCTTTTGATTTTTTAGTTGCTATTTTTGCAATCATGCCGTTTCTGTCTCCGTCATCGTTTAGCATTTCAATTGTCATCGTATAGCATTTCAGCATTTCAATAGTCACCGTATATTTCTTCTAAAAAGTCCTTATAACTCAAGGTAAAAAGCCCAAAACCCTATGGGATATACTGTCTAACCCATCAAAATAGCATGAACGTCCATATGTTGTGAACATTAGGCAATAGTCCAATAAGAGTAACAGGCATATCCGGCTTTACCAAACAACATTGCAACCCTTTCACAGGTCTAAAAACATGAGTTCTAAATGGGTTTTACTGGACACTATAATGTTCCTACGGGTGCATTCTCCTTTTTGAAACTTTTTTACGTTCTTTAATTCAGTAACTGTTTTGCAGACTCAACTTATGCTGGAGTCCATAACAGGCCTACATGAGCAGGTACTTTTTCTGATTTCTCATTAGCAAATTACTAAAAGGGAAGAATCTACTACAGTTCGTGGTAGACTCAGATATACCTGAATGACTGATGTTACATGCATAAGAGTCGGACGTCCTTGTCTAAACCTTAATTTACATGGTTTGGTTTTTAGCATGTTTTCCGGGTTGTAAATCACCTATGGTTCCATTCCTAGTTTCGCATTATGAACCATCTCTAATCCCTTTGTTAGTAATTATTTTGAATTTTGTGAGCATTTTCTCCTACATTTTCGCATCAGGAATCGTCTCTAATCCTCTGTTGGTTACTATTTTGAACTTTGTGGCCTTTTTCACCTAGGGCTCCTTGCCTAGTTACGGCTAGTGGTTAACTTGACGAGGTTTAAATTATGGAAAATTTGTAATGGACTTGTACTTCAGAGGCAAAATTATGAGAAGTTTGTTATGCACTTGTACTTACGCTCCATGTCTCTCTCTTGTACGCTCTTAACAGCAAAGGATGCTTAGGGAGGAGAACGAGCTTCTCGAGAAACAGGTAACCTTGGATGCCCATACTTACTCTCGACTTGGATACATATATATGGAGCAAAGCATAACAGAGCAAAATAGTACTAACACATGTACTATCAATTTTTGCATATATATGTATACAGATTGCAGATATAGAGAACAGTGGAGATGACACGGACTTACCAATGGTTGAAGCAGACCGCGCCTTTGACAATGTGGTCTTAGGCTTAGGTGAATCCACAAACAATGTGGTCCGCCGAGCTCCTCGAGGAGCAATGCTTCATTTGCTGTAGTCAGGGGTTAAAAGACAACTTTAGTAAGCAATGTTGCCGTACCCGTGCGACCTTGATAAGCTTCAGGTCGCTGTTATATATACTTATATCTATATATGTATGTACAGAGCAATAATGCAGAAATATTCTGTTGGGTCTCCGGCCCGGCTCCGTACATCTGTCTGTAATGATTTGTGCATCGTGTGTATAATCTGATCTTTTCGATCAGTTGTGTATGATGTTGTTTCTATGATCTCTCTCTCTATCTCGAGCTTGTGCATTTTTGGTGAGTACATGCATTTCAAAGCTCCTCCCGGTACCGGAGCAACCACAGATATGCAATATTCAGATGGTTATAACTTCTTTATCTCACAATTTTGTTTATTTCTTCAGTAACAAGAGACACCATGAAGCAGAGAATACTTACTGTGTGGAGGTCCTAAACGGCGCCGGGATCGGAAACCGCCGCTGCACGGTGGATGCCGGAGCTGTGGAGGTGGCGCCGGAGTCGGAAACCGCCACCGCACGGTGTCTGAGCTGAGAGCAATGAGAGCCAAAGGTATTGTGTTTTGTTTCATTATTGAAAAGGCTTAATACACAGAGCAACATGAGAGGATAGGTGGATGATGGTACAGAAGACACGTGGATGCCAAGTGGCATCCTTCTGTTGCCACCGCACCGTTCTTCTCCTTTACAAGGTGATGTTTTCATCTC
>JAYMSV010002345.1:0-11217 GCA_036897745.1 Erodium moschatum
CGTCTTTGTGTCGGTGTTCGTGCCTATCGGTAGCCCCTGGGCCTCCACCAAAGCCCTAGCCGCCTTGGCTATGACAGATTCGAGTTCCAGAACGTTGGGAATTTGAAAAAAAAAATGGGATTGAGAATTTGAAATTGGGATTTGAGATTGGGGATTTGATTGGGATTTGATTCTACGCTGGGGATTTGAGATTGGGGATTTGAAATGAGATTGAAATTGTACCATCAAACCGAGGAAGAAGGAGGCTATGGGAAAATAAAAATGATATTGAAATTAATCCAAATTTATAAAAAAAAAAAATGAGTTTAGAAAATAAAAATATGATTCTTAAAAGTAAAACTGATTTTCATAAATAAAATTATGATTTTAAAAAAATAAAAATAAATTTTGATTATAAAATATGAAATATTAAAAAATAAAACTGATTTTTTTTAAAAAAATGCTTCTTTGCAGTAAAAATATATTTTTAGAATAAAAATGAGTTTTAAAAAATGAAATTGATTTTTTAAATAATAAAACTGATTTTTTAATAATAAATAAAAACAAAAAAAGAAATTTTCAAAATCAATGACAATGTTTTAAAAATTTGATAGTAGATGAGGGGTATTTTGGTCTTTTAATATTTCTTGGATGGAAAGTTAACGTCGTGAACTAAAATGATATGTTTTTGATAATCAGAGGTACTTTCTTGTTTCACTTTTTTGTTAAGTTAATTTAAATAAAAATCGGGAGTAATTAAGGGCACCAACCAATACGATATTTTTCCATGCAAATATCATGAACTGATATTAAGAAGAACCATGGTTAACCAAAGAATATTATAACTCTAGTGGTCAACTAGTGTTGGAATTAATTACATGAAAGCGTGCCATTTTCAAGAACAGAGGCAACAGGGACAGTGAGGAGAGAGAGAAAGGAAAATAAAGAACAATTTCTAGTTGTAGAGAGACAGAGAGGTGTGAAAAAGAGCGAGAAAAGGAGAAAGATAGAAAGAAAAGGAGGAAATGTCTACGCATTGTAGGGGAAGATAGGGGCAAAGCTTCAGCATTTGGTCTCTGTGTTACACTACACACTCCTCTCTTTTCCCTTTTCCTGTTCCCTTCCTTTTCCGGCTTCCTCGCCGCCGGGGACTCCCCGCCGGACCCATCTCCTTTCTCTACTCCCGTCTTCTCCGGGACGATTTCAGTCCGTTTTTAGAGTTTCGTCTTTCGAATGAGCTGATTTGAGCTCGACCCACAACTTCGATTGCTCGATTTTCCCTTCCCAGAGAGTTGATTCCTGTTTGGGAAAAGTAAGCTGATCTGGGAAATAATTTCGGTCTGCTCGTCGATCTGTCTGGGTGTGATTGTTTTAGCAGCTGGAACGAGCTATTCAGAGTTTGATTTGTGTTTGATTCTGGGTCGTGAGTGAGTTCGTCCCTTCCCCGACGGGATGGAGTATTCGAGAGCTTCCAATTGATTTCGGTCTACGCCGCCGGAAAGTAGAAGAAATGAAGATGCCGGCGAACGGAATCGGAGCCGCCACAGTCAATCCATGCGATGGTAATATTATATCCGAATCTCTCTTTACACTTTCTCTCTATTTATTGTATGGACCAGCAAGAGACCATAGAGAGGACCGGTATATGATTTGTCTTCTTTTTCTCGTCCGGCTTATAGTTTTGTCCGATTTTCCCATCTCCCAATCAAGATCTTCCTGTCCCTCTCTATGAGTCCATTGCTGCTTCATGAAATCAAACTTTCAATTCAGGCACTTTCTCTTGAAATCAACGGAAAAAAAAAAATGAGGGAAGCTTTTGATATTTATCTGGTGAGAAATGGGAAGGTGACACTTGGGTTTGGTGCAGGTGGAGAGAAGAAGAGCATAAACCAGGAGCTATGGCAAGCCTGCGCCGGACCGCTGGTGAACCTGCCGCCGGCAGGGACCCACGTCATCTACTTCCCTCAGGGTCACAGCGAGCAGGTTGCTATCCTGCACCGCCTTTCGTTTATTGTTCAAGCTATTCTTTTTGGTCTATAAATTGTGAGGTTCTGCTGTTGTGCATATATGTAATGTAAATGGGTTATTGGATTTATTTATTTTTTCTCATTTTCATCTTCAGTTCCTTAAATGCTAGCTGATATAGTCAACAACATTAGTCTTCATGTCCTGTGTTAAATTGGTTTATTCATATCTTTCTCTTAGCATCTTCCGCCGGAGTAAGTCTATGTCCTGATTTGGACATGAAATTTCCGTCTTCAGGTTGCAGCATCTATGAAGAAGGATGTTGATTATCAAGTCCCGAGCTACCCAAATCTTCCCTCAAAGCTACTATGTCTTCTTCACAATGTTACCTTGCATGTATGATTTGTATGCCCAGCTCACAATTTCCTACCTTTTAGACTGTAGTTTATTCTGTTTAACTAACCGTACCATGTTTCATTTCCTAGGCCGACCCAGAAACAGACGAAGTCTATGCTCAAATGACCCTTCAACCCGTCACATCTGTAAGCATTTTTCTCTCTCTTTCAAAACGTGCTATAGTACACATACTTTGCATTGCTTCGTTCGTGATGTTTATGTAAAATAGAAGAGTGCATGAATTGAATTGCTGATTTGTGTTGTGTATATGCTTCAATATTTTTGTGCAGTTTGACAAGGATGCATTACTGAGATCTGATCTTGCTCTCAAGTCAAATAAACCACAAACTGAGTTTTTCTGTAAGACATTGACTGCTAGTGATACCAGTACTCATGGAGGCTTCTCTGTTCCCCGCCGAGCAGCTGAGAAGATTTTCCCTCCTCTTGTAAGCATATCAATTATTCCTTCAAAGTTTTCTCTGTTGTTTACAAATTTTAATTTTGTTTCTATTCTTTGTAGGATTTCTCTATGCAACCACCTGCTCAAGAACTTGTTGCCACGGACTTGCATGACAATGCATGGACTTTCCGCCATATCTACAGAGGTATGTCACCTCTTCCTTTGATCAACTATGTGTACTAAGATTTGGGCTCACTTGCTTATGCAGAAGGAAGAAACACCAAACTTTTTGATTCTTAGACTTTTTAAGATTGATGTAATGTGGGGCTCAAGACATCCTTTAAACAAGTTGGAAGTTTTAATATTACCACAATACCTCCCACCTTGAGAAAGAGGCTCAAGAGGAGTCGGGAGAGATATAGAGAGGCCCAACAAGAGTTGGTGGAGAGATAGGCCCAACTAAGAGTTGGAGAATAGATGATGATAAAAGGTGGGAGAGGGTACCGCCGCTGTTGGGACTTGAACCCTGATCCCAATGACTCAAGTTCAAGTGCTAGACCAGTTGGATAAGCAAGCTTTGGTAGGTTAATAGTCATATGTTCCTTTCATACGAGTCTAATTTGAATTCATGGTTTTGTCAATCCAGGACAACCAAAACGCCACTTGCTTACAACAGGCTGGAGCCTGTTTGTCAATGGGAAGAGGCTTTTTGCGGGGGACTCAGTTCTATTTATTAGGTATTAATTAACGATAATGAATTGCAATCATGTGCAAGCAAAATTGAAATTTGCTTTTTTAGAGTGAGATAAACCTTGTTGATTGTTGTGCAGGGATGAAAAACATCAGCTTCTATTAGGGATCAGACGGGCCAATAGGCAACCCGCAAATTTATCATCATCAGTATTATCAAGTGATAGCATGCATATTGGCATCCTAGCTGCAGCAGCCCATGCAGCTGCGAACAACAGCCCTTTCACCGTGTTCTATAATCCAAGGTCAGTGATAGTTGCTTTTATAAGGAAGATATTCATGGTCAATTATGCATTATCGTATTAAAAATATTGTTCCATGTGCAGGGCTAGTCCATCTGAATTTGTCATCCCATTGGCCAAGTACTATAAGGCAGTGTATGGCAACCAACTATCCCTTGGGATGCGCTTTCGCATGATGTTTGAAACTGAAGACTCGGGAACAAGAAGGTATATGGGTACAATTACAGGTATCAATGATTTGGATCCAGTGAGATGGAAGAACTCACAATGGCGAAATTTGCAGGTACTAAATATTAAATAGTGCCTCCTTTCTCAGTGTTTCTATTTTATTTGGTTACTGTTGTGATAGTTTCATGTTCTGTGCTAAATAGGTTGGTTGGGATGAATCAACTACTGGTGAAAAGCGGAATCGAGTCTCAATCTGGGAGATTGAACCAGTCACTTCTCCATTTTTCATCTGCCCACCTCCTTTTTTCCAATCAAAGCGACCAAGGCTGCATGGAATGCTAGGTACTATGCACTACTGCAACTCTTACCCATTGCCTATCTTTGTGTTTTTGATTCAATGTTCATAGATGTTAAGGTTCTCTTAAAAGCTTGGCTTAAGGTCTGAAATGATTTTGTCTGTGAAGGTCTTGAGTTATATGGTGTTAAGAATGTCTTTTGCAGATGATGAACCGTCTGATTTCAACAACCTATTCAAGAGGACAATGCCTTGGCTTGGGGACGATACCTGCATGAAGGATCCTCAAGCTGTCCCTGGCCTGAGTTTAGTTGAGTGGATGAACATGCAGCAAAACTCTTCCTTTGCTAACTCAGTACAACCGAATTACATGCAGAACCTTGCTGGAGCAGATATTTCCCGTCAGTTGGGTTTGTCAGGACCCCAAATACCTCAGCCAAACTACTTACAGTTCAATGCCCAAAGCCTTCCTCAGCAACCACCGCAGCTTGATAAGTCACAGAGACAGTTGGGAGATATTACCGAGCAATCCCGGCAAAATATGATTAACCAAAACTTACCCATCAGCCAGGTTCAGGCACAGATTCTTCAGCCTCAGACTCTACTGCAAACCAACAGCATTGTACATCAACAGCCTTCTGCTCAGAGTCATCAGCTTCAGAGAAACCTTCCTCAGAAGTTGCAGCACCAAACACAAATTATGGGCCAGAATAAACAACAAACACTCATGCAGTCTCAAATGCCTGATCTAGCTAACCAGCCGCTCCACATCTCTGACCATCAGCTTCAACTGTTACAGAAGCTTCATCAGCAACAACAACAACAGCAACATCAGTCAGTTTTGGGTCAGCAACAGCCTGCTCAACTTACCCAACTCCATGATCAGCAGAAACAGCTGTTAGATGTATCACAGGGCTTCTCTAGATCCATAGTCCCAAGCCAAACACTGGATACACCTCAATCAACCCCGGCTTTGGTGCCTCAGTCAAATGTTGTCCCCCAGCAAATTGCAAAGAATAGCAGCCAAACCAATGTTAGGTTCCCTAATGCCTCCCAACTACCAAAGATCCAACAACAGCAACTTGGCACACTGTCTGAAATACCTGGGCATATGGAAACCAACCAGGTATTGCCAGCTAGTAATAACATTCTGACCGGTGACCTTCCATCTTGTTCCACCTCACCTTCATCAAACAACTGTACACGTGCAGTTCAATCTACGATGGGCCATCGGTCTCATCAAAGAACATCAGACATGGCTCAGTCTGCTTCCACATTTTTTAATCCAGGTACTCTAGAGACCATTTCATCTAATGTTAGTTTGGGCAAAGACTTGCACAAATCTGATGTTAAGCCTTCAGTGAACATCCCCAAGAGTCAGACCCAAGGATTTTTTACCCACCAGAGTTACTTGGACACGTCATCTTCAACAGCATCAGTTCACATTCCTCAGAATGATGTCCATTTACAGCCAAACAACAACCAGTTGTCCTACCATCCAACTATGTTGTTCAGAGGGACGAGTCAAGATGGGGAAGTTCAAGTGGATCATCCCAGGGGTAATAATGCATATGGGACTAATGTTCATGAACAACTGGGGTCATCATTAAATCATGAGTCCTTGTTGGCAAATAATCTCTCTTGTGGAGGCATGCTTACCAACTATGACAACTCCAAGGATGCTCAACAGGATCTCCTACAGTTTGGGGTTTCTGATATGACATTCAGTGGGATTGACCCGGCGATAAATGATGGAAGCTTCATGAACAAGTGGGCTCCACAACCACAATTTCAGCGAATGCGGACATATACCAAGGTTTGACATTCATAGAGATATACAATTGAACTAACAATTTATTTTGATTTTGATTGTCTTCTTTCCAAGTAATGTTCTGACATGGTTAATATTTCTTTGCAGGTGTACAAACGTGGGGCTGTAGGAAGATCCATTGATATCAGCAGTTATTCAGGTTATGATGAGCTTAAACAAGATCTGGCTAGAAGGTTTGGAATAGAAGGGCAGTTGGAGGGGCGGCAGAGGTCAGGATGGAAACTTGTATATGTTGATCATGAGAATGATGTGTTGCTTGTAGGAGATGATCCCTGGGAGTAAGTCTTCATTATACTTATATCAAGTTGTCCTATATTATTAGGGGTTAAGTTCAACTACAAATACCTCCTTAAAAGTACAACTTAAAATACGAACACATGATAATTACATGCACACCAATTGATAACCAAATCTTTCTTTACCCGTAATTGCACAGGATGATAATTATCATCTTTATCATGTTTCAGGGAGTTTGTCAATTGTGTTCGGTGCATCAAGATTCTAGCTCAGGATCAGCAAACGAGCTTGGATGGAGATTTTGGGAACAATGTCTTACCCAATCAAGCCTGTAGCAGTTCCGATGGTGGGAATGGTTGAAAGAGTTTGATAAACTGATAAGCATTGTTATCAACCTCTGCCAAGGCACCAGATTTTTGAAGGTACCCTTTGGTGGTTAATTCTTCACAAAAGTTTTGGCACAGCTCTGAGAACTTAACATGCTCAAGTCAAGGTAAAAAGGTCAATGATATAAAGAAGCATTTCCATTAAATGGTCTGGTTTCTGCTGTAGATCAGTATGATGATCTTGTTCTAAAATCTAAATGGTCTGTGTTTTTCTATTTTTCTGTGTTGGAAATGAAAGATCCCACAGACCAGTCACAGATGTGCATTGTAGAAGGCAAAACGCTTAGAACCTTGTATGACAGTTTTGAGTGTATAAAAATGTAGGTCTCAGTTTCAATTCTCAATGAAATTGCTTTTTATGAATCTTGCAAGTTAAGAGGTATAAAATTCGGATACAGAAATTTGCTATGCTACTTTTGAAATATACAACCAACACTGGGAATGTAAATAGTAGAATCGAGTCTAAATAAGACATAGATCGGTTAAAAAAAAGAGAAATTTGATATAATATGTTCTAAATATGTCATAGATCAGATGAAAAAAGGGAAATTTGATATACTATGTTCTTTATTATGAGATCGGGGCGTTTTTACGGCGTTTTGTAAACGCCGCGATCTCGGCGATTTGGTCATTGTTTTCACGCGGTGGTTTTGTGCAGACGGTAATATTAATGTTGCAACAAAAGTCTACCGTTGGCGTCGATTTGACCGTTAACCGTTGTGAAGAACGCGTTGACCGTTGGGGCTTCTCCGCGTGGCACCACATGGCGACGCCGGAATTCTGCCCTTACCCCAAATTTCTTTATTTTTCTCCAAATTCACAACACCTCTCCTCCAACTCTATATACTCTCTCTCCATTATTTTTTGGTTGTTATGGATTTCGATCCTTTTTCTTTTGTATATACTCTTTAATCGCAGCAAAGAGGGGTTGGCTCCTAATTCTCTAGTTGGTGGATGGACAGACGATGCCTTGTGAAGTGTGGTGATATCTAGTGAGATAGGAGGCCGAGTCTTAGTGGCACCGTAAAGAGTGGAGACAATCTCATGATCGCTAGGGGTTAAGAGAGGGTCGGATGTTGTCAAGATCGAAAACATGGATCCTGGACAACAATCGTGCCAACCAACTGGTGGTTGTCATAAACCGGTGGCTGACTGGTGAGATATGGGTTGGAGAAATCACCGGAGAGGGCCAATTTGGGTGGAGGCCAGAGCTGCTGGAGTGATGGGCATGCAGTGGCTGGTGGAACGCGAACTCGGGATACGCACACAAGACGCATAGTTCAAGAAGAGACCTTTCAAGGTACTAGTCATGAACTTGACTCTGATCCTTAAGAATGCACAAAGTTTTCTATGAAATTCAGGGAAGGTCTGCTTAGTAGCCTCGACATGCCAAATGAATTTTCGTCGCATGAATAAAAGGGCGCTTGAAGAGTCTTCTTATGTCCATCTCGTTCGACCACATCTAGCCTATCTCCCCTTCTAGGTCAAGCCTTTGTTCTCAACCATCTAGTGTGCTCCACTAAGATAGTTACAAACTCTCATAGTGAGACCGATGTGTTTTCCAAACAACTTAGTTTGATTCAAATTCAGGCGATTTTGGCTATTTAGAGCAAATTACATTGAACTACCCAAACATTTACACGGTTATCGGATACATACCATCAACTAATTTTTTTTATAACAATAGCCTACCCCTAACTTACCATGTCTTAACATCGTTAGTTTCTGATCCAAATTCCGTCACAGTGATATTGTAAAAGACTAAAATACCCGTGTGAAAAAGAACAAACAATGCGTTTGAAGTGTTCGAACCCAATCTTGTTTGTGTGTGCGTGTGTGCTAAAGTGAGAGGAGACGAGCTGCAGTTCCGACGACCTGAGGTTTGAAGCTCCGACCTGCAGGTGGTGAGAGAAGTTTAGGCAATGGGTTCTTCATCTGGATCGAACTCCGACAATGGCACATTCATATACGATGAAACATTCGAAGAAGCTCGAACTATAAGTCCTCTAAATCTCGATTTCTTGCAATGTAATGGTGTTTCCGAAGCTAAAAATCTGTTTGTGCTCACGATTTTAAGGTTATTAGTTCGACATTTTTAGGGTTTTGATAGAACTAAAAATTAGGGTTTTAGGGGGGGGGGGGGGTTCGAAATATTTAGGGCTCTGTTAGAATCTGTAAATTAGGGCTTGTATAGAGGAATTGAAACAAAAATGTATAATATTGTGCTTTGTTGTTGAAAAAAACTATTGCAATTTGGGGCTTTCTCATATCATTGTTAGAGATTAGTTGATATTGGTTGTTTTTGTTTTCTTTACTATGTCTTACATTCCCAAAATGAAATCATACATAGGTTATTTGAGTTTCACTATGAGGGAGGCATTAGTAAGGTAGTCATACATTTTATAGGTTTCAGAGAGCGTCTGCTGATTTAGGATGCAAGGTTAATTGCTTAATATTCTAGAAGGTTCCAGCTAAAAACCAAAGGAAAATAGTTGGTTGGAACCTTGGTTTAAGTTGAAGGAGAATGATATGAATGTAGAAGATATGTTCAACATTTTCCCTGAAAATGTTGTTATAAGAACTTATGTGGGTTCAGGTGCATAGCCTATTCGAATGGTTTCCTGTAAGGAAAATCTATTGTGGTCATCAAAATAAGTCAAATATGAGAGATTTTAACCACTAGAGCAGTATGCTAAGGATAGGTTTAGAATATTTGTGATTCCAACCCAATTTGAGAGAATGCGAAAGAAGGGTTAGCGTTGTCTAGAGAATGTGGTTGTAGTTGAGTCACTTCTATCAGAGTCTGATGAGAGTGAACCGGAAACCGAAAATGAACCTGAGATAGAACATTAACCTTTTTCTGAACCAGAGCTGGAACCACAACCACAACCTCAACCTTTTCTTGAACTAGAACCAGAATCAAGACCGCAAGCTGTACTTGAAAATGAAGATGATCCTGATTGGTTGAGAGAGGAACTAGAAAGAGTAACAAATGCAAAGACTGAGAGAATTAGGGGAGTTAAAGCAATGATTATAGAAGAAGTTGTTGAGATAGATGTACATACTGGTGAACCTGAGAAGTTGGAGAAACTAGAGTAGAAGCTGAAGATGTACCTCTTGAAAAAGTTTTTATAGATCCAGATGATGAAGAACCTAAACCTATAAGGTATAGGAGATGACAACCAATGTGGGATGAGGATTCCATCCTAGTGAAGATGGAGTTGGGAGTTTACTCCATATTCACCACCCCACGGTATTTAGGCAGTGGAGCATGGTATGGACTATCACTTCTCCAGGAATGAGCCAGAAAAGATTGGTGTTGTATGAAAAATTCATGAATGTGGATTCTATTGCTATGCAAATGCTGTGAAGGATAACAATGTGGTGGAGATTAGGACTTGAAAAAGCCTAGGCTTTTTCATTTACAACTGCAACTATCTCCAATTCTAGAATCTAAATCACCTAATTTTTACTACAATTTCCTTCTCAAGTCTTACATTTCTGTTTTTAATTCAATTAACTCTTTATACAGATTCACAACTTCTTCATCCACACTCCTAATAATACACTCTATTGCTTTGGTTAGTGTATACAAATATGACAACACCCTTTTCCCATTGATACAAGTCTCATCATCAATCCACTTGAAAAAATTATACTTTCGGAAACTCTGCGAATTTCATTCCAACTCAAATTTAACAACACATTGAACTTATCTATGTGTACAAAATCTAGTAAGCCATGAAGACCCAAATTATACTCTTGACATTCACTTTTAGAATCCTAGATTTATGATTTAAGGTAAATTTTCAACTTACCTTATATTGTGTGCAACCTGCTCTGCCCAAGGTTTTTGTTCGTCAATAAAGTTCGAATGGAGCTGCCAAACCGTAAAAACACCTCAGCACTTCGTCCTCCATCTTCTCCGATAGCCTCGACACTACTCACAACCTCTCTCTCTCTTTCTATTTCTCGGTGATGAACAACGATGAAGAACTAACGAACAAGACATACATTTCAGGGGCGTTCTGGCCATTTTTAAAAAAAATTAGCCACCCATGTGCCTAGCACATGCTTTTTTTAACTGTTCACAAACGGGATCACTAAAGATGTTAAAACATGATAAGTTAGGGTAGACAACTATTAAAAAGTTAGTTGAAGTTAGATATATATCCGATAGTCGTATATAGATTTGGATAGTTCAATATTATTTTTTTTGATCAGCAAAGCAAATATATAGAACCCGACTCTTTGAAATAAAGAGCACGGGGTGGAACAACAACAATACAATCATGGAGCATTCCATCTGGAACCTCAAGACACCAACAACACCAGGATACACTTGAATAATCACCAACAACAACAAAGGCAACCAAGGAACCACCTAACAGAGAGAAGAAACTAGAAAAAACTAAGGTCTATAACCGGGTTTGACAACCTTGAAGCACAGTTTTGAGGTCTCAAATACCCGTATTTTTCCACCTTTAAGCTCTAACAAAATGAAGATCTAGAACCTGATTTTGACAAACATGAAGCCCAGGAAATCAATGGAGGAATTACAACTACTC
>JAYMSV010002346.1:0-11216 GCA_036897745.1 Erodium moschatum
CCATCCCCTGATGAGGGGTTCGGGGGTGGTGGAGGCGGTCCCAAGAGAGGTGAGAGGGCCCAGGACTGCGGCGGGCGCTCCGTATTCTCGAGGGAGGGTTCAGGGTCCGCGTAGAGACGCGATCCGGGGCTGGTGATGAGCGATGGTGGGAGAACCATTTCGGACGGGGGCGACGAGGAAAAGAAGGAGAGGAAGAGAGAAAATGAGATTGGGTTTTTTCAGTGTCTGACACTCATTTTTAATGTTCCAATTAAGTTAAATGGATATATACACACATTTTTGTATAAGAAAAATATGTTTTCTATAAATAAGTACTAACACTAACACTATCTTCGTCTTTCTTTGGTGTGTAAAAATGAATGAAGAACATTTTTTTGTTGTGCTCCAAACAAGAAAGTTTTTTTTTTTTTTTTTTGTGAAAAAATGAATGTAGAACATACCCCTGTTGTGCTCCAAACAGGAAAGTGTTTCAGTAGTTTTGATTTCTATCCTCCTCGTTTATCATATTGATCTTGATACCTTTATACATTTCTTTTCTTGAAAAGATAGATTCACTATCAAACTAATAAACTTTACATACCGAACAGAAACCAAACCGTACAACCGTTGCATCCATCGGTTGTTCTCGAAAACTAAGGGACGATCAGCGAGATGAATAGCTCTCGAGACGGGCGACACAACCTAGAACAAAATGTTATTTTTATACCAATAGGGTAGGTGGGAAAATTATGTATTGATCTATAAAAAACAGAATATACGGACGTAAGATTGAAGAACCTCAATGAAACTGAAAGGCCAACTATAATTCATACATATTTTTATTTTCCAGAAATGATATTTGGCTGAGTAGCTGAGAAAAATGGCAACAGGCTCCAAAATGCATGAATGGATCACAAGAAAATCACTTTCAAGAACAGTCCTCTTGTTTGTCTCTTCCCATTTCCTCCCAACTTCAGTCCCTTTCTCAATCATGAACCACACTATTATTATTACAATAACTTGCTCTTTCTCTCTCTACAAACCGTGCAAGCCAAAACATACACTATGCTATGCTATGCTGTCCAATTCACCAATATCAAACACAGCAAGACTCTAACATCATCGGGTTTCGAAGGTTTCCAAACTTGATATAAATGATGTACTGTAACAATGTACAATTAGGTATTACATTGGCCAAAAATTCTAAACTTGGTGCAAGCCTCTAGACCTCAGCCTGTCGTTATGGTGACAAGGCATCATTGGAAACTCCAACTGAAAAGCTATGACTGACTGACATAAATTGACTTAGAAACTCTACATCCTCATGGAACTAGCAGGTGGTAGTGAAGCAAGAATTCCCGAACACCCACATCTGCAACCCCGCCAGAGAAAGTTTTGGTTAGTGATCAACCCAAATAACAAATAATAACAGTAGAAGCATAGGTTTTCTTTCTGAGTAGCTGCCTAGACATACCTTTATGCAAAGGATATACATCATTCCGCATCTCCTACAGAGCAAGCTATACAAAATAACATACAAATGTTCCCAATCCTGTAAAACATTCTTCTCATACGCTTTATTATTCATCATTTCCCTATAATATCGACAAGTTTCTCGAAACTTGTCTCCTTAGTACACGGTGAGGAAGAGAGAGAGAGAGAGATTGCATACCGAATATTGCCATTGTTTTGTCTTCTATACTCTCGTGATGAAAAGGTTTAGTGGGAAGGAAAAAAGGTGAGTTATACAAATTTTGTGGTGTTATGTAAGTAGCTGGTGGTAGCCCTGAAAATCATTACTCCAAGTATGATTTCAACTATCCAACCATTCCACCATATCACCAAATGAGATTCGCACAAGCCCTCATTCAACGTAACCTTGTGGCCTTGTCCAAGCTGAAGGCTCACAAAATAGTGATCACAAAAAACATTATATCCAATTTCAACTAAAAGGAGTACCATTTATGACACTATAGATTCATGTATAAAAAAAACATTTCTTCAAAATATATGTGAAACAACTCTTGATAATTACCTTCTTATACATGTGTTGGAAGTAAGAGGCTATGCCCATGGTATCTGGACTTCTAACTCTTAAGGGCGTCCATTGCAAAACGCACCAAAGCTAAAAGCTCATGGACATCGTGAAAGCTGAAATCAAGGACCTTCCTTATGAAGGAAATCCCCTCATGATTGCCTGCCTCTTCAAGAACAAGTTTGGCAGTGGTAAAGGCTATCTGAGATTTTCGCGAGGCTTCCATTGCTAAATTAACATACTGGACCTGCAAGCAGTTGGATACAAAGTCAGTTAAGCTCTTTAAAGAGACATGATTAAATGAAAGACAAAGTACATTGCGTAATACCATGGCCTCATTTTACCCAAGAGATCATGGTCGAATTAACTTTAGATAAGGAATTCAAGACAGTTGTCATGTGGAATCCATTAGAGTGCAGAAATTATAGGAGATAGTTGAGACATGTATCAAGACATCTCTCCAACCTTGAAACTTATATTGGCATACTTATCCAGCCAGTCTCACCACCCCATGGAATTTAGACAACATTTGGAGTGCCATAATATAATCACTAGGTAAAAAGGTCAACTTGGTCCTTGAACAATAAACAATCTCACCAATTCATATTGGGATTTTGGGTGTTTTTTCGGGGTTTTAGGTTGGGTTATGTCAAATAATGAATTGGGATTTGTAAAAATGAAAAATATGGAGCATAAATAAAAGATGTAAATATCTAAAAAAATACCAATTAATGAAAACTAATCAAAGCTGGGAAGGATTGTGTTTTGCTTCTTGTTGGACTGTAGTGTAAAGAAACATATACTGATCTTCCCGTACACATATATTGTAGATTGCACTTTACCATCGAGTTTGGCTGAACTTGATCATTAGTGTTTAGTTCGTCAGTTAATAAAAATTTATGTCTATAAGATCAATTCGTTCAGAAAAAGGTTGATTTTTAAAAGTTATAATAAATGTATCTATTATTATGATCTATCTGTAAAATTAGAAATCAGCTTTTTGAACTAAACAACTCTTAGCCATTTTTTGCTTATGTTAAATTGTTAATTGCTAAATATGTCTTTGCTAGCAATTTATATGTTGTTTGAACTAGATTGTATGGCATTTTGTGAGTTTATTAGTTTTATGTTTGAGGCTTCGCCCCGCGAGGCGGAAGGAAAACTCCTTGGTTACCATTGCCTCCTTTTAAAACCTCAACATTTACTTTTAAATATATATAAAAAAAATGGACTGTAATTGAGTAATGGCTTTAATGATTTGATTTAAGTATAGATAGTTCAAAACATAATTGACTTATTCAAAGTTCATGGATTAAATTACTACATGTCAACAGTTCATAAACCAAATCGACATTTTTACCTAATAATAATACTTATTTTGAAATATCTTGTTTCCATAGCAGTTTTGCACAGGTGAGCATTAAGAAAAAAGAAATAGCAAATTTAACTATGCGTACATGGTTGAGTAGCCTCTCAAAGTTGGATCGGCTTCTTGCAGCAATGACTAGATTTCCAGTCATCTGTGGAGATTCAACATCCTTGGCTCTGTCCATCTTATCCACTATTGCTTGATTGTTTAAGTTATCAACATCAGAAGCAGATGATGATGGAGACTCAACTGAGATGAGGGGAAAATAAAAAAGGCAAACATTTTATATCAACTATAGAGTTATTCGCAAGCCTTCACAAAAAGCAAAAAACTTGATTTCCTGACCAATGAACTCAACATAAAATGTGAATCTTTGTTGGAAATGAATATAAAATAAGAGAACTGGACAAGCCATAATGCAATAGCCATCCACACAAAATGTCAATAATCAAAATTTTAAGCAACTTAATCATATGCGCATTTCATAGTCAATAAAAGTTGAAGTCTTGCATAGGAATGTATATTAAGAAATCAATCAGGATCAAGGTCTATAATAGGAACGAATTAGGGACTGTTTCCTATTTGGGTAAGGGAGAGTTGTCTATTGTGTGTATAAGTACGTAGTTTTTTACAAGTACAATTGTATTACATTTTAGTTCTGAATTTATATTTAGTATATGGCCAACTAAAGCAATTAACATTTCATGTGATACTGATATTACATTCTAACATGTTTAGAATAAATTATATTTGGAGTACAAGTTCTTAAATTTAATATTACTTTTCCGGATATATATTGAAGAAATCTTCCCCTCTCTTTAGAATTTCCCCACCACATTTTTTATCTAGCATTTTTATATATTACCATATAAAATTTCCAGATATTACCACATTTTTATATGGTCCAGTCCGGCCTAGTATGGTTTGAACTTAAAACAACTTAACCACATAAAACTCAAACTTCTTTTTAATAACATTAAAGAGGCTTCATTTTATTTAAAAATAATAGCAACAAAGCGAAATGAAATTTAGATCAAGATGTAATAGATTTTCTCTTCAAACCACCAGAACATATAAAATAAGATACATATATATTAACGGTCATGCTTAGTTAAGAAAATCTAAATCAGAGGGTAAGGCCTCAGTATTGTGTACCAGAAGCCCAACAAGAACCAAGAAACCAACATCTAAAACAAGTTTGTATGCTAAAAAATGATTCAAACATTACATGTCTAGAATAGATTGATGGCTGTTTAGCTCTTTTCTATTACCTGATGAAACTGCCACTACACCGAGTTCCAACTGATCCCTGTCTCTGCTTGCAGTGCAGTCATTGGAATAGATGACTCGCATGTAGGCCACCTCCATGCACTTGTACGCCAAAGAAGCTGAGGCCATGTCTTGGAGCTTCTCATATTCATGGGCACAATATCTGCAAGTTCAATTTGTGCTGTATAATCACCAAGTAAATTAATGCTTCGTGATTGAAGCTATATGATCATTCTCACTAAGGAATAAAACCATGCCCATATGGCATGAAGGTTACACTAAGGCCAGGGAGCTTTATAAAGTCCACCAAATTTATTTCATTTTTCATTTGTACATTCTTGTTCAATCCTAATATCTCTACTTTCTTAGTCTTTTCTACTCTCTGTTTCAATTATCATTTTGTTAAATTAATTAAGCGGCCAATGAATTAAAATGTCTTAGAACTTCTCATATCCAAGGGTATAGTGTGCAAATGTTAGACTCAGTACCACAAGTTTTGAAAGTCGGGCAAAACCATTCTTCCTTGTTCAATAAATTAAATAAATAAGAGGAGCGGAAACCAAACAATTCTTGACGGTATAAACTTACTCGCATTGTTTTGCAGCTTTGTTATAAAGCTCAGCTGCCATCATCTCTCCATATCTGGCACCATCACTGTTACAAGGATCGTTAAGTGATGCACCCAGAAGAAACTTTAGTGCTCCCTCGAAGAATAGCACTGTGCTATTAAGCCTCGGCATAGAGGAACCTTTCAAATGCTTAAGAGTCTTGACTTCATGCAAGGCATTATTTACTGTCTGGCCACAGTTGTCCGGTTCTCTGTGGCCTGTTAAGCATTCAGTTGGGTAAGTCAAGAGACACCTTGCAAGATTGTCTGTATTTGGAGTCCTCAATGGAGAAGAACAAACAGATCCTATGGGTGAATCTCTAACTTCTTTTAAGTTGAGTTTAACCTTACAAGTGCTAGAAATCATGGAAGAGCTAGAGGTGGCTGCCACATAAGGTTTTTCTTTCCTTGAGTCCTTTTTAGAAGACCTTTTATCGACAACTGAATGAAAGAGCTTGTTTCTATTTTCATTTCCCGAATATCGATCTTTCTCACTACTCTTGAGTTCAAAAGGACAACCTTTGTTACCTGAAGACAAAATCCTGTTCACCTTCCTTTTCTTGTCTGGTTTACCATAATCCTCACATGCAATAGAATCCTTAGCCTTAAATTTCGATGCGCTGATCTTCTTTTCCTTCCTGAATTCAGTCTCACTTGTCTCCTTGGCACCATATGTTCGACTATTCAACCAGTCTTTCATTTTTCTCTTCTTTTCTGCAATAGTTATCTCGTCGTGTTTCTCTATTGTCATAGTTGGCTGAGCCTGCATCTTTGATTTGCCAATAACAGGTACTGAACCATCCTTCCCCATACCCCCAGTATCTTTTGAAACAGTTTTTTCAATATATTGTTTATTATCAATTTCAACTTCCATCTTCAATACCCTACCAGCATTCTGATCTTCATCAGCATAAGGCATGACATCTGCCATAGCTTTCTTCAATGGTCTGACATTGTCTTCATCAACCTCCATCTTGCACTTCATCTTCAATGGTCTGACAAGACCTATAAATCAAAACAAGATGTACCTATGTTAGAAAGATCAACAAGTAAATATAAAGGGTGGGTTTAACACATTACCAAGCCCAAAGCATCGGAAGTAGCAATCATGGCTAAAAGTATTCAACTGTATGAATCTTGAGTGCCCATATATCTAAAAGATTAAATTCCTGTTCATGCATTTGTCCTCCATTTTAAATCACAAGCTTCTATCTGGCATTAATGATTTTCATCACTATGGCTTTACATAGGGAGATATTGATAGAATCATATACATGGGGCTCCTTTTGGAAACTGTTTTTTACGGATCAATGGTTTCCTACTCCATTAAACATTGCTTTTACCATTTCTACATACTAAAATCATGATTTAACTTCTAAGAACGATCTACTAGCCATTTCATGGCGTCTGACATACTATAGTATGTGTAATAGAAGGCAGCTGTAGACGACAAGTGTTAATATGAATTATGCCAGCAACAATGCATTTAATCAGTCTTTTCCACACATGCAGTATGTGCTGATTAAAAAGTTGTTAGAAAGTACCAGACATCTTCTCTGACTTCGAGTCCAGTAAGGATTGACTAGCATGCAGTAAACTTTTGCTTTTATCAAGATCCTCTGGTTTCTTTTTTGAAGTGTTCAATACACATGTGGAACCAGTATGTCGGGCAGGACTTGGTACATTGATCCCAAGCTTCTTATGGCAACCTTTAGTGTTCTGGTCAAAACTCTCTGCATTAGTCAAGGATGCTCCTGATGCATTTATTTCTGGATAAATCTTCTGAGTGATTTGAATGTTGGGAGTGGGGACTTGGCACAGCACAAGTACTGCATTTGTTGTCTCGTCCTCACTGATGCTACACCGGTTCATTCCAGGCCTGAAATTGTTTCATTATGACAATGTGTGTGAGAGAGAGTCTGCTTCCAAGAGAAAAAAAAAAAGAAGAAGATAGCCTCATACTTACATTTTACCAATGCAAGTAATGGTGTCATCAAATTATGCAACGACAGAATTATTTAGTGCATAAAAAGAATATCTAAAAAGAAAACTTTTGTTTTTCATGTGATAAATCATATCATTTTATGCATTCATTTAGAGGGCACCAAACAAATCAATCTTAACTCCAAGGAACTTACAGCCAATCAAGCATGCTACACTTCCACTTCTTTGGGAGGTCATCGGTATTTCTGCCATACGGTAGAAGGCGCCATTTTTCACACCTGTCACAGCCTACCCAGTTTTCCTGTATCACATTGCCTACAGGAGCAACGTTGGCGGCAAGTTGATCAGTTGATGGAAGGGCATTACTAGGATCTTCATTTGGCCGTACTTTATCACCTGATTTCTTCTCTGTTTTAATGCTGAATGAGACGGATCCTTTCTCATGAATTCCTAGCTCCAAGTTTTTTTCATTATCTATACCAGGAGTCCGTAATGAAACCTGCCCACTTTCCTGCTTTTCAAGTTTTATCCTACCAATCAAATCATTATGACCTTTCCCCTTCCTCAAATCCTTATGCAATCTACTATCTCCTTTACAATTTGATTTATTGGTTCCACAAGCACTTTTATCTTTTGGTACTGCAAATGAGTTGACCTTCAGTCTTTCTTTCGACTTCCCTGCAGAGAAGCTGCTTTGATTTCCCTTCAGTTTCTTCTCGCCCCTAGACGACAGTTGCTTCACTTCACTCTGTAATTTATTTTCATTGTCTAACTTGAATGTAGCCTTCTGCTGATTCTTTTGTTTCATAACATCCATTGTTCGAGAACTATCTCTAGTTCCCTCCCGCAAGGAAATTTTTTCTTCAAATAGATTGGTTTCAGATCTCTTGTCAACTCTCGTCATATCATTTCTTCCTACACATTTTTTTAGCCCATATGGTACCTTGGTTTCTCTCTGAAGCTTTCCACTCATATCAGCTTCATATGCTTTGCCAGCACTATCTCTCGTTTCATCAACTTTGTTTCTTGTACTGGGTTTAAGTAAAAACTTCAAGCCATCAGATACTATCTTGTTGCCTGTTAAGGTCGTACTATACGAGTCTTTCTCGAAGTGGGCTATACCAGGATTAGCTGAATCTGCATTATACTCATTCTTGAATTCTCCTGATATCCCCCTTTTGTTGTCCGGCTTCCCGTTCTTCTCTCCAACCTTATCCATAATGACATCAGCCCTCAGTTGAGTAGGCCTGCTTCTACAGTCTATACGTTTTCTGTCTTCTACTAAGTGAACCAAACTATCATGAAGAGGAGATAACAGGTCACCAGTTGAAATAGGGACATATGTCATAATCTGCTCCATTGCATGCAAAACAACCAAAAAGAACAACCAAATCACATAAGATCCAACGAGACAGTAGCAAAGATACATAACACAATGGTGGAAGCAGATTCACCTTGATAATTCTGGAGGGAGATTCACCTTCTCTCTTTTGGGAATCCTTACAACCGCCTAGCCCTTCGAGGGTGCCATCCTCCGATGATGAAGACGGGGACATGTCAAGACCAAGATTGTTATAAATTGCAGCATTGTTTTTCACCAATGTACTATTATCTGAACCTACTTTGATTCTAATCTTCAGGGTTCTCTGGTCAAAGTGCTTAACAGACACTTTGTTGGTTTTGTGGTCAGAAATTCCTTCAGTTGGACTTAAAACCTGGACTAAACTCTCAACGGAAGTGCTTAATACAGGTATAGGGGCACAACTTGAAGCAGTTTCAGGTTTTACATGAGTTTTGCCAGACCACACTGAGGAGTTCTGCAAGTAAAATCAAAGTATTCAGGGGACTAGATGAAGTAATGGAGAGAAATTAGAGGCAGAGACTTGGTTTTCCACTCTACAACATTCTTAACCGATAAAAACAAAATGAAACAACTTCAATAGTACCTCCAAGTGAGAAGATTTTTGTATGCTATGATTTTGGGCTTGAGATGAAGCCCTTGTTTGAGAACAAAGAGGGGAGCGCTGATAAGTAGGTAAAAAGGATCCATAGCCACCAAATTTTGCCCCTGTCAAAATGAATAGAACTTTCACTTCAAGAATACCAAGCCAAGCTTTAAGCTCCTATTTATGATAACAGTACCCAAGAAGCAGAGGACATGCCTCAATCAATAACTTACCCAGAGTCTCCGAAGAGAACTCACCCTCAAACTCTTTCCGATAACATCCCAAGACATCTTCAATCTTCTTGTCCTTGAAAAGCCAGAATAAGATTTGATAGATATTATAAAGCATCAACAATATGTAAGTAAACAAAACCATGAACAAAGCATGCACAAATTTCAATACTCAAACTTAGCAATCAGAAGAAAAAAAATCACAATTTGTTTCTTTGCTTTCCAATTTGTGTCTATTGATTATTTTCACAGTAAGACTTTTCAAGCTTTGATAGTCAGATAAAGGCTTCATTGTGTGGAACTAGCATAATTCTGAGCTCATTTGATCAATAACAAGCATTTGTCCACACTAGGCCAATTTTGCAAACATAAACTAGTAAATTTCACAAACTTACTTGCCCATCAGAAATCCTAGTAAAAGCAATAATAAAAATCAATCACAACTAGGAACCCACATTTCCAAATTCCAACAATGCCTTGCTTTAGAGTATCAAAGTCATAAACATAACTTCTCAATCCAACAATTCCACTCCAACATATGATAACACCGAGCAAATTAACAAGCCCGGGCTTCTTGAAAAAATCGTATTCCCCAAGTTGGTATAAAAAATGATGCAAATCCTTACCAAGTAAGAAAAGGCTTCATCGATATCAAAGTCCTCATAGTCATTCATCGTCAGAGGAGCCTCACCCTCTTCAAGCTCAATATCCAACATCTCTAAATCACCCATAAAACTAAACAAGCAGTAGCTTTATTTGTTGGAGCAAAGCAATAGCCCTTTTAGCTGGAGCAGGCAATTGGAAAATCATTATCCTCTAATGTAATGTCATATGCAGAATCAAGGAAAAAAAGAATTCATACCTGAAAGTAGCATTGCTATTTGTTTTCACTGATTATGCAAGGATTGAAGGAGGAGATGATGGTAACAAATTTAATCCTTCAATCCAAACACTCCCTCGAAAAACACCCAAAAATTGAAAAACAACTGAAATTGGTGATGGGATCAATAAGACTCAAACCCACTCCAGAAATCAAAAACCCAGAAGAGCCCAGAAAGGAAATACATCAGGATCATCATCTGGAGCCTCCTGGGCCCAGAAAAAACAAAAAGGCAGTCGAAAACTTCCCCAGAACATGAAAAACACGCAGGCAGAAGAAGCGTTAGTTGTACAGAAAAGGCTATTAATGGGGCGAAATCGAGCACCGTAATGAGCAGCAATGGACAGTGATCGCCAAAGCAGTGCCGTTGAGAATAAGAAGTAGGTCCGCGTTTGCTCTCTCTTACGCTTCGGAGAAGGAAGCAAGTGCTGTTGTTTGTTTGAGGCGTTCCGTTTCTACTCTCTCTCTCTCTCCTCTCTATGCTGTTGGCTGTTGCTGTGTGCGTGCGTGCAATGTGCGTGTTATTTTATCTAATTTCACGTCAAATAAAATATATACATTTTATGTAGTTTAGACCCACGTGATATAATCCAACCACAGTGTAAGCGGCTGGTGCTCTCCCTACCGTTATGTTTATCTCGTATACTCTCGTCTATAGTGAATAGGAAATGGTCATGCTTTTTTTCTTCTTCTTGAAATTAGAGATTTGTTATTTCATAATAATCGAATACATGAGATCAAACCAAGAAAACAGAAAAGAATCCTAACAAGTCAGGACAAGTTCAACTGTCCCCGTTTTGGATAAACAGGGGAGCTGGCACACTTGACTACACGATAACACCATCTACTCGATCCAGTAGACCTCAACAAAAGACACACGATAACACTATCTACTCGATCCAGTAGACCTCAACAAAAGACACACGATAAGCTCAAACATCCTCCACCGAGAAACTA
>JAYMSV010002347.1:0-11216 GCA_036897745.1 Erodium moschatum
GATCAAGATTTTATAACGTATTCAAGAGTCGATATTCGATCAAGATTTTATAAATATTAGGTATGATTGCAAGAGACTACTTTGGGTTTTTCTTGATAATTGCATAACGGGCTCTAGCCTATATTTGACCACGTGCTAAATCTATAGAGAATCGTAACATTTGAAATTAATTAATCAAGTGCGACCTCAAAGTACACTCTTAAGTAGTTAAATACACACGAGCTGAAAGTGCATAACCTTAATATTATTGTATTGTATAAGCCAATGCATCAACCTTAAGGTAAGGCTTTACAAATATTTAATTATTTAAGCACATTTTTTTTTAATCACGTGTATTTATTAAATACATATAAGTAACTAAGTAAGGATCTTTTGTGTATTTAAACTTTAAAGTACATGGCTCTCGTACTACATCAATCAATATAATAATTATAACGTTTTTTAATTAATTATTATTAAAACTTCAAACACATATGTACATGAGATCATTATTAATTATAAACCTATAGTATAAGCATAACATGGTACAATTACAAATTCAGTTAAATCATTAAAATTAGTTGATTCAATAATTATGTTTCTAAGAAGATTTGGTCATAAAAATAATTTAAAATACATATCTGAAATTCATTTATATAAAAAAAATAAAGTATTTATTTTGCTTCATTCTACAACTATTTGTATTAAAAAGGAATAATGGTCATATGTATATAGATTACAAAAATATCTATAAAAAACGGTAATGTGAAATAACATTAAATTATTTAATACTCATTTATCACAAGTTAGCGGGAGAGAGACCCATTCTAGGGCCACAAAGATCGTTACTACCCTGAGATCAAGGAGGCAATCGGGTGGCACGCTCCACCACAATGTATAGACACAGATTAGATGGGGTGGGGGTGGAATTGCATAAATGACGGGGGGTTGTGTTTTGGAGGGCAAAAATGGCACTTTGCCGTGAAGTTTGGGGGCAGAGTTTGCAGAAACTATGATCATCGTACGCGCTCTCCAGTGGATGGGATCATGGTCGGACAAAGATACTGATTCAGAGCGATACACAGTATGTGGTGAGTTAAATCTTGTGATCCACCCCTCTCTCCTCACCAGTGGGATGTCTCATAGAGAAATGTCGGTCCATTATCTTATCCCTTCAGAATGTCAAATTTGAGTATGTTGCTAGGATGACGAACGGGACAACCCACTGACTCGCTTAAAAGACCCGTTTTATGTCTGTTTTTATATGGTCCGATTTTTCATACCGAATGCACTGCTTTGCATTCTAGTAACTTCAAATAATTTGAATACAAGTGATCCTTTCTCTTTATTTGTAAACTGGTGACCAAAAGTAAATCAGTCAACTACCGAGCTGAGTCGACTCGGGAAACTCGGGGCTCTGCTGGTTGCTGGCTGACAAGCAAGGCCACACATGTCGAGAGTGTGTGTGAGATCGTCCGTACATGTCCACGTGTCTGACCTTCGCGGCTCCGATGCGAAACTAGAATGAGATAGATTTTTATTTTCATTTCTATTTATTTTTTTTTGTAATGAATCCGAAAGCTCAGCTACTTCGTCTTCATGAGTCTCGCATTTCCCGAAGTCGTCGTCGTCGTCGTTTCTGCGCAGCTCTCAGAATCACAGTGCTTCAGAGCTGCTTCCAGTTTTCGCTTTCAGCTTCGAACGATCCGGAAATCGAGAAATCGCAGTTTCGCTCCTCAGCTTTTTCGCTTCTTGTCCTCCGGAGATTCCTTCTTTCCCGATTGGGAGAGGCAGAGGCTCGGCTCGGACTGATAGGTAACGATCTCGCATTTTGCGAGAATCCGTGTTTCCTTCTGTGATTTTCTCGGGATTGGCGAGGAAAATGAAAGCGTTCGATTATTTTTTTTTGTAATTCTCGTCGCGTAGGGATGGTTTTTATTTTCTTCCCTGATTTTGTTTGGATTCTTACGGAGGAAGCAATGGATCATGAATTTTCTGGTTTCAGAGAGCGATCTGTTATGCGATTTAAGCTCAGATTGGAGCATCGTTTTTTGTTTGGTAGCGTACTGTGGAGTGTTTGGATGTTTCTTTTAGAGTGCCTTCATTTTCTCGGGAAAGTGGAGGTGCAAGCAAGCAGACGGCACCGTTTGGTTACTTGGAAACTCTGTGATTTTCTCTTCCATTTTCCATGGAAAATGTTTTACTTCGTTTGGAATCAAAACCTAGAGTACAGTAGATGGGGGACCAAAATTTCCCTAATTCCTTCACAAACCCTAGGATGGGGACCATGACTTACCTAAGACTTGGTTGGCAATATTTATGACAAGTTTAGCTTCGATGACATTTTGTCCTTGTTAGCTTCCATTGCAGAGGGAAATTAAATAGATGAAGAAAATAACATTTTTGTAATGATTGTTTTGATAGATAGGACAAATCATTTTTTCTTGATTTCCTTTTGTGTTTATGTATTGATGATTTGTTTGCCCTGGTTGGCTAGTTTGGTAGTTGATTTTGTTTATTTGTTATGTGTGTATGTGATTCATGTATATTTGTTTATTAGGTGCCGAGGTGGTTGTGTTGGCATATCAACATAGCATGGCTGCAAGGGAATGTGGAATTTGTGGGTTGGTTGTAGGAACTGTTGGATCTTTGGGGGTCTCGTGATTTATCCAGCTTTTAATGTCTGTTGTATGGTTGGTATGGGGCGCATTTGATCACCGACTTTGAGCTTGCCCTGATATTTAGTGCTTAGTGGTGTGTATTATTGGTGTTGAAGTGAAAGCACTGAATAATTGTAAGTGAATGCATGATGTTAAAAGGTGAAACATTTCAATTCTATATTGGCAGTACTTCCTAGGAATTATTGAGAGAGAGAAAGTGATGGTGTTGGAGAAGTGTGGTTAATGTCAAATTTGGTAGATAGATAACTGTAAAATTCAAAAGGAGTTTGGCCAGACTGAGAGAGGAGTGAGTAAACAACAAACTGTTGTGGGAGCTCAGGGAGAGTTCATTATCTTATCTGGGACTAGAGGTTATTGTTGTTTCTTTGAATTGAGGGGATGAGACAGAACTTTGGGCATGTGATGTGTAAGGCTTCGGGGGCAATGGAGATCGTGTAGATTTAGATGTTCTACCTTGAATATTCTTCTGTGTTAGTGTTACAGTGATTTGCGGAACCTGCTGAGCCAGAGAAACTGAGATGACCAATCATTTGATCTTGTGATCTTTAAAGGCAAGCTTTTCTTGATTCGCTGTACCTTTGCTCAATCGGTTCTCTGCTGTGTTAATATATTTTATTTCATGCTGGTGGGCGGTCTTTTTTCTGTCTAGTTCTTAACTTATGTTTTCTTCGATCTTCATAGATCCAAATCTTAATCAGTTTCCGTCTGTAATTTTGTTAGTTATTTGTCATTCAATGTTTGAAGCATTGGGTTTGCAGGATCTGGTCTGCATTTTCTTGTTCATGATGGAGTGGAATGCTAAAAGCCCCTTGCAATGGGACTGGGAAAACCTATTTATGTTCAATTCGAAAGCAGCAGAATATCCTAAGAAGTCAAGACCATCGGACTGGGTAATTGATGGCGAGGGATCCATTGATTTTGGCTCTTTCTATGCATCCGCTGGGGGTAGGGTCGGTAGCGGTTCTTGCTCTGACGTGGGACACGTTTCTTCGAAGAGCTCAAAATCAGCTTCCATCAACTCTTCATCAATTGGGGAAATGAAAACTTCCAATTTCATTCACGAGGCTTTCGATGACATGCCTGAAGATTTCAGTAACAAAAAAGATTTCACCAAGCCCCACATGCCTGATGCTTCTCCCACATTCGATACTTCAGTCGGCTCTGGTGAGCCATTGCTTGGTTTGGAGCTTGGTAGACAGACATACTTCGAAGATGTTTGTGTGGGAAGTAACTCTAGGACTTCTACATTATCTGTGATTCCAATGTCATCCGAGACACCAACTAAGAAATCCAAGACCAATTGTCTGAGTGCACATACCCAACGCTGCCAAGTTGAAGGATGTAATCTGGACCTCTCATCTGCTAAAGACTACCATCGCAAACACAGAGTTTGTGAAACTCATTCCAAGTGCTCCAAGGTCATTGTAAATGGTCAAGAGCGCCGGTTTTGCCAGCAGTGTAGCAGGTAAAGCTCTAATGAAATGAATAAACCTGTTTTACTATCTACTTTATTGACCATTGCATGGAGATTTTATAAATTATGGATTTCCCTAGGTTCCATAGCATCTAATATGAAATTCAATTTTGAATTACTAATTAAGATGTTTAATACGAGCAATATGTGGTGTTTCATATAGGTTCCATGGGTTGTCGGAGTTTGATGAAAAGAAGCGAAGCTGCCGAAGGCGTCTTTCTGACCATAATGCTAGGCGCCGCAAGCCTCAGCCAGAAGCTGTTCGATTAAGTCAGGGAATGCTATCTTCATCATTGAATGGTAATTTTCCACCCTCCTTTAACTTCCATTTCATGCCACCAAACTTGATATTTAGTTGGAACTTCAATGAATCATTCACAATATAGTAAGAGATCACCTCAATTCTGCATAGCTCCCATAATAGCACACGTTTTTGCAGACTTCAGTCTGTACCCTCTTAAGTCCTTCTAAAGACATACTGCCTTATGGTACAACATTTTAGTCTTCCAAAGAGATACTTTATGAATTTATTTTATTCTCATTCCCTTTTAATTCTAACAAATATCTTCTGAATTTCATACTCTTTCGATTTACAAATAGCCCCTTTCCATCTAGCTTTCAACCAATGGTTAAGTCTATTGTTGCCATAGCTGGCACAATTTGGTTAGATAGGAACTTCTTTATTTCTCGTGGTTAGGACTTAGAAGTAGAAATAATCCAATCATAGCCGGTCGTCCTTGCACATATGTTTTCATTTAGCTCAACTGTTAGGATTAATAGTGTACTGTAAGCATTTGCTGATTAAAAAAAATAGTGCACTGTAACTCTGTAAGCCAAAACATTTGTACTTGGAGCACGAATGGAACAGGTCTGAGTCTGATTACGTAAGTACATGGGATAAACACATATACTCTATCAATCCTCAATTTTTAAATATAGCATTCTAGCTTTACAAATATGATATTGCTTAGTAGAGGTAAGGGTAACAATAGAACGAGGTATTCGCTATGATATTTGATATATTCTCCTGACATAGATTCAGTTTTAGGGACCAGTATTTTCAACCCAACAGAACTCTCTGGACTGTCTATCTTCAGTTTCAATCACATGGCAAAAGAAGAAAACCGACATCTAGTTTCATTTTACTGTTCGTTACTGCTATCACTGTTGTTACTCCACATTAGTCCAAGTCTTTCTTTTGTAGCCATGGAAGTAAATGTGGTAGAAATACCACGACAATGTATATAACTAGATCACCAAAGCTTTGCTAATCCAACTGGTCAATCACTTGAAATTAGGTCTTAGGACCCGGGTTTGTGGCTCCCATCCTGGGACCCACGTCCTGTTATTTATTTATGCATTCCTTTCTTTCTGATTAAGAAAATGGTTTTGGGACCTGGGTTGAAGTCTCAGCGCACGGTACCTCACTCTTATAGCTCTGCTAATAATTCAATCTTAAAAAGTTCTTTAAGAATAAAAAAAATTTAGTGCTCCCTTGCTTGATACACATATGATTAGTCGATCAAAAAAATGCGTATAATTAGATCCGTTCTGTGCAGATATGAGGCAACAGATGAATCTGGTCCTGAATAGAGCACCCATGGTTCAAGCAAGAGCTGCTACAGCTCTGTCATGGGAAAGCACGTGCTTACCCACCTTTACTCAAGCAAAAGGGTATCAGTTTAAGCCAGCAAAAGCAGGAGTCATGGACGGACAGATGATCAATTTTGCCAGCAATGAGCTCTCAGTCTCTGGTGGTTGTCATGATCATCCCAGTAGGCTCTTAACCAGCAAGGCGACCACCAATGAGGTTCTGAAAGGTTTGTTTCTCTTCCTTCCTAGGAAATGGAACCACGTGATTATTTCATTTTGTTTGCTTGTTTTAGAAAAAAAAAACATCATTTATGCACCCACTTTGACCTTTGTTATCGTTACACACCGTAAAGTGAGTGCCTATCAATTGCACATGGTCACTTTTCGATATCAAAAACCATTGAAAAGGTGAGTTTTGCATAAATAAAAACCCGCTTTTTGAGTGGATTTTTTATGATAGTGAAAGGTGTCGATGTATTATTGATAAACAAATGTCAAAGTGGGTGCGTTGATGAAGTTACTCCTTTGTTTTATAAGTATCTGCTGACATCTATAGCATCCACATCAAACACATATTTCTCGGTGGTTGATTCTTTCTCACATTAACTATACAGACTGTATGGAAATTTTCATAGAGTTTACTTCCTCACATAAATGACTTGCATTTGGTTGGTTGACTGTATCGAGCAATTAAATTTCTAAAGTATTTGGTCTTAGGACCTTGCTTACAAAGATTTTTTTTAAGATTGATTTATGTACAACAAGAGAGTTCTATATTTTTTGCGACCTCAAAAATGGCCCAACAATGGTTGAATAGATAGAAAGAAAACCAACATAAAATAAATAAATAAATAAATAAACAAAAAGAGTAAGTTATTGCCGCTGGAACTTGAACCCAGATCTCAAGCCTTAGATTCAAGTCGGTATAAGCATTTTTCCCTCATTACAAGTCAGGTTTCTTACACGGCCTTATTTCTACAGGTTTTGAAGAATCAGGTATCTCTTCCTCGAACATGGAAGGAACGCAGGACCTTCATCGTGCTCTCTCTCTTCTGTCAACAGATTCGTGGTCGCCGAAAGCCTCACTTCCTACTATGATGCACGGTAGAAGCTTGGAATGTTGGTATGCTGTTCAGGATTCAACCAAATCGGACATGCATGCTTTGACTTCACCCGCTGATAGCACCACCAGTCACTTTCAAGAGTTCCAGCTGCTCAAAGCACCTTTCGAAGGTGGATTCTACCCGCAATAAGCTGAACCTTGGTTGACACTTCATCGCTAGTTTCACAGTTTAACTCAGATTCTAGTAGTTCCATATTATGACACTATTCCATTTAGTAGTGTTTGCTTTTCATGTGATTTTGTCAAGGCAGTAGTTTATAATCCTGATGTCTACAAAATATATATACTAATTTTGCCAGGCAGTAGTGAGGAATATTTTTGTACCTCTATTTTGAGAATGTCATCTACTTGATCATAATTTTGGTAGGCCAATTATGTTTAGAAAATTGTAATTGTAAGAAATAATGTTTACTATATCACCTAAGAAACCAAAGACTGACGAGAAAATTCTAGGTCTTGTATTGTTTTCTTTTTATTGTTAGGTTGCTAAACAATTTCACATAACGCAATAAAGAGACAAGCTCAGGACTTCTTTTTCACCACTACTAATTTTTTTTTACAAATTAAAAAAAGTAAACACACAAACTTTTTTATGATTATCTCTACAGAGTAAGATGAACTAATAAAAAAAGGGATAACTCCGGAAAAGAACTGTTTCTTGACTTCCATTTTCACATCCTAATTGTCCATTACTTTCGTTTCACTTCCTACCTATATGGAGGTAAGTTTTACATAAAACGGCGTTGAAATGTGTTAAAACGACGACGGTTTTGCGTTAAAATGACATTGGTTTCTGAAAACACGTAGGAAGTGAAACGAAAGTGACGGACAGTTAGGATGTAAAAATGGAAGTCAAAAAACAGTTGTTCCTCAGAATTTCCCTAAAAACAATGTAACAGCACACACACAAACATAAGATTATAGTCCTTCCCATTCTGTAGAGAGAATTTTCAATTAACTTAAGGAACAATGCCCATAAGTTGTTTTACAGTAGACAATAGAGGACACCTTGAAACAAAACATCCTAGCCCCGAAAAAAACTATTATGTAGGATTGCTCATGCTACTCCTTTTAGAACCCAACAGGCCAGTTCAATTACAACTAATTAACAAGTATATTATTGCTAATCATGTTAATTCCATAAAATAAACATCACGCTACCACACATTATTATTATTTCTTGATCAGTAATCTAACCTAACTCTCAAGCAAATGTACCCAGAGGTTCAAACTTCTGACATAAAAAAGGAGACTCTTTGACTACCAGGATAACCAACAAGCACAACCACACATTGTTATTGGAAATCATGCTCAATTCCGTAAAAGAAACACGACACTACAACACATTTAGTAACCATGTTAAATTCTAAAAGAAACACAATTGTTTCGGAAAGGGGAGACCATCATATTTCCCAACTTCAACAACAAACTCAATAAACGATAAAACCTAAATTAAAGTCACGACTCACGACTAAACTTATATGAATAAGAATAACAAAACAATGTAGCATGCAGTTTACTCTCTGCGGCAGTAAATTATTAATCTAAAATGCACTTCAACATAGTTAAACAAGTTACAAAACCCTAAGTTCTGTAAACCGAAACCGAGTTGGAGAATCTTTGCCACACAAACACCTGCTAAGTGACAGACACATGAAACACCAGAACCATCCACAATGACCGTTAAATACAACTGACAGGAACGATAAGGCAAGAGTGACAGGACAACCGCTGCAACATGAGGGGAGACAAGACTGACTTTCAGACACCCATACTGAGCAATGCTTGACGACGACGACTCTGGACCTTCTCAACCCTCAAATAACTCCTAGTACTCACTGGAACAGTACACAATTGCAAATTAAAGGATACCAAGGACATAATAGGACAAATAATATAGGAGTTACTAGTAATTACATATTGCAATGGTTAACTATTGACTGAAATCATGTTGCATTGGTACATTTGTGAAACGCGTCAACTTGCAATGGTGAACCTTGTTTTGTATCACAAATAGAATACGTCCAAAAAATAGGTGACATCTAACCTTTTGAAAATGACAAATTCGCCCATAGAATTACTTTCACAAAAATTGTTACGGTGCCAGGGGAATTTTATACACTCCAAACGAATAATTAACATTGTTATTGACGGTGATACAAAAAAAAATCATCATTGTAACATGATGTGTTTTGATGTACATGCTTGAAAAATGATTTCAGTCAATTAGTCAACCATTGAGCATGTAATTTCCCCAATTATATACACACTCTGCATAATCTATCTGATAAAGGGAAGGTGAAGAGAAGAACCCTTTTGCCACAGATCCTTAGCCAAATAATGGTTTGAAGTAGAACATTAATCAAGTGTGCGGCATTTACAAAGATGATTAGCCAAAATAATAATTTCAACAGGTGAATGGGCATACAGCTAAAGTACATCACACAACAAACCTGATCATTCTCGTCAGCTGTCGGTGAAGGCGATTCCGTTGATTCGGCAGGCTTGTCAGCTCCGCAGTTCTGCCTATTGCACTTAGTCCTGAATGGATAGTTTATGTTGTTACACTTCTCGCACTTCCAGCTCCCCTCTGGCATTTTTTCTGAAACACATGAGATGATATAACTATGTAAGTACATAACTAAAGCAGTTCGTTCATCTAATTGTTCGGTATAGGGAGGACTTACTGGAATTCTTATCGGATTTTGGAGCCTGCACATTCAAGAGGACATTAGTATATATTTGAACACAACACCAATTAGTAAATCAATTCTAACTTCAGATCATCAACCAGTAACTTGCTGGTTGTGAAGGGAAAACATAAATAACCACTGTTCCAAAAATCCCAATATCTCTCTGGGAACTCATGAAACTCAACCACAGTTTGAAAAGTGAAAATCGGTCCAATACTCTGTCTAAATTGGTCAACTCGCTAAAACTCACCAAAACTCAACCAAACCTTACTCAACTATTTTGAGTATACAATTCTGAATATGAAAACTTATACTCGGAGATATGTGCATACCAAAAACACAAAAATAGATTATCAATAGCAAGTCCAATTCACTTTTCAAATACTATCCAATTCCACATAACATGAACTAAACTGTGTTTGGGACTATCTCATTTTACTAACTAATGTTATTTTTTGTCTTTCATATATGTATTATATATTCATATATTTTGCTGGTATCTCAGTGATTCTTCCGATTAGTCAAAAGATGCATACTTGACTTTGTCATGAGAAGGCCAAGTGCCTACTTCCTTTAATTGAGAAATTTAACAATATCACACAGTGATACTGCTAAAGAGAGAAGTAGCAATGTAGCATACATACCTGAGAACCAGGCTTTGGTGTATTGCACTTTCTCATGTTACAAACAGTTCTGAAAGAGAAGTTCATATTTCCACATTTTGGGCACATCCAGTCGTTATCACGAGTTGCATCTACAGTCACAAGAAAAGGAAAATAAGAGATGGTGGATCAAAATTGATAAGTTGATACCAATCATTCAACTTGGAGACTCATAAGAAAGAAAGAGCTGAAGCAAGATAAATATGCACCCTTCTTTTGGGAATTATCCTCTGGAAAAAACCCTGGCCTTAGACCCTGCAAAGACAGTACCCACATCAATAACATTCACATGTTAGGCATAAGAGCTGGTTACAGGTTAATATAATTATAAACAAGTGTATGTTAGTATGTCAAAAAATCAACAGGAAGATATTGACCAACTATACCCCATATGTTATTATCACACTATGTGCAACTTGTGTGCTAGCACTTCTTTGCATGTATGTTAAAGTTAAGACAAAATTAGATACAGGGATAGATTAAATAGAAAAGTCACATGAATATAAAATCTGAAAATTTTAAATATAACTTCTTTGTAAAACCCACACCAACATTAAAAAAAAAAATATACTTACCAAGGGAGCATGGCCCATAGGCAAACCCATGCCACCGTACCGGTCCATGAGAGCAGGAGGCATGCCATACATTCCACCTGGAAAAGAATAAAGGATAATCCGATCATCAATCATGCCCATAAGAATACAGGATAAATTGCATGCAAATATTAGCATAGTCATTTGTACAAATCATCAACAGAGAGTATCTGTGAAATTATAAGAAACCAACTTCAGTATATTACTAACACCGTTCAAAAAAATAATTAATTAATTAATTATACCTTCAAGAAGAAAATAAAGATAAATCTGAGTAGTCACAATAACAAAAAAAAAAAGAACAAACCATTGCCCATCATGGATCCACCAGAATAAGGTGCTGGTGGTGGTAAATGCAGAGGACGATAGGGGCTGCCAGCAGAGAGGCGGGCGTCCTAATTGTTATGATAAGCTGCTC
>JAYMSV010002348.1:0-11215 GCA_036897745.1 Erodium moschatum
GATATTTCCTGGAGTTCCCCCTTACTTTTATAGCAGCAATTGCTACGAATAAAGTTACTCTATACATGTTAATAATTAATATTTAGTTTAAGAAATGGACTTTATGTCAAAATGATTGCTAAATAAAAATAATTGGAATGGGAAGAAGCATAATGTGACCACTACCAAATTGTTACAAAATAAGCCAAGCTATGGAACTTTGTTTGAAAGTCTTAGGCTCTTCAACGCTTGTTTCAATTTGGGAAAAAGTAAAAATACAATTATCAATTGTTGCTCTTACACAAGTCCTCGGCATATGGAGGAGAGGTGGAGTTTAATGATCTTGTCTACCACAAAGCCTCTACTCTTATCTGTTCCTAAGATAATTCATAGGCTTTGGAACCAAAGACAAAACTCATACTCAAAGCCATCATTGTCAATCACCAAATTGGCAGGCCTTGGTTGATTGATGACCATTGATCATGTTATTAACCTTGTCAGTTTAGAGATGATGGCTACATTAACTCTACATATATTGCAATAATTGCGTACTAATCTCTACTTTAGATTTCTCATTTAGGTTTCAATACTCTATTTCTTGGTTTTAGGACATGTAGATCTGATGGAGGGTGAGCCGCCAAACATATCTACGATTGTTAACTACATACTATCCTTAAACACTTGTTGCCGAACTCAAAAACTAGTTGACAACATCAACAGTTCCACATTTATTATTTATTGGTAGTAGATAAATAATTTGATTGACAACTAATTTTGTTCAATTATAATAAGAGTATCCGAAACCAGTACATGTACTATAAATCAGTTGTTTAGGCGTTTCTTTACATGAATATCAAAATATTGATGCTGTACACACAATCCAAAAAGAATTTCTGTCCGTATAGAAATAATGTACGGTAATACTTTCACTATTAATAAGATAATCATCAAATAAAATCAAAAAAAATATTTTTAGAAATGATGTAGCATTTTTAGTAATCTCATCGTCTCAAATCATTTTTCAGATTTTATATGCTAATGAGCAAGGGTCACATAATGATTCCCAAAGTACAGTAGTAGTAGTGGCTAAGTAGTTCCATAATCATGAAAATGCCTCCGGCCTTGAGGAGTAAAGCATTTCAAGTCTGTTAATATTTATCCATGACGGCTTCTGCTTGTTTTGAGATATCGATTCATTTTCCCCAAAAAATATAGTCATGAAAATTAACCAAAATATACTTGAGCCAATCGGGATTGGGGTAGGAGAGTCATTTCCTTACCGACATGCCGTTCACACGTTGCAAAACACGAACAAACTCATAAAACAGCGAGAAGTCAAAACCGGGAATACCGTCAATCTCCGTAGCAGCCTTCTTAGGACTGGGTGAAGAGCTGCTACAAGGGCTCTGGCATATGACAAAGTCAAAACCACCTAACTTGTCTGACAGACTCTGCAGCCTGCTACTCGTCAGCTTCTCAATGTCTTCAAACTGAACAAGTTCCCCAGTTTGGGTACTCTCCCACCACCTCTTCAGAATCTTCCGCTTTGTTGCACAAGATTCCACGGAGACAACCCCTTTCAGACGGATGCCAAGATGGTGCAATGCAACTTCTGCCCCACCAATCCCACTAAAAATTGACAACATTGTTAATCCATCTGGGTATATATTCTTCAACACCGAGAGATGATACCCTAATGTGTCTGTTTGGAAGCAATGCTTCAGCGCTTGAAGCCTTTCCATTAAACTAATTCCAGGATATTGTGTATGATTTAGTGGGTAGCCCAGAATGCACTCTAAATGTTCAGGCTCTACCAGGCCCAGTTTGTAGCGACCAACCCACACAAGATTTAGTGTCTGGCAATGGTGAAGGATGTCCCTCTGGTGTTCGGTTGAAAGTAGTCCCTGAGAATCGCTTAATATCTTTCCCAGTCTGTCACAAAGCTGAGAAATTCCGTTAATTTCAGTATTGATGCAGCTCAACTGTTTCCTTGTATCCCAGGACGGCCACCATCTCTTTGTATGTGTAATTGCATCTTGTATTGTCATTGGTGGCTTTGGATCAATGTGGAACCTGTTTTCAGTCAGAAGATTATGCACATAGCCTTCCTTTCTACTCAGGGCCGAAAAGAACTGAGTTTTCACAAACTCGGGCTCATATGAATACAAGAATTGTGAAACCTTGGCCCAAGAATCACTCGAAATATTTGCAACGTTTCCATATAGGAAATATGTACCTTTGCCCCCCATCCGATCCAGACTTTTGCAAGGACCAGACTTGAGTGGTGCGGGGACTTCAAATCTGGTTGACTTTCGGCTGACTTTCTCTCCTACACACGTAGTCTTTCGGAAAGAGCTCGAGTCATCGAGATACTCTTGTTTTGGCCTTTTCCCTTTACGAGTATAATCGAAGTCACTGACCCGAAACAAAGAGGAAGCATCCGAACTATCATCTAAAGACTCTTGTTTGGGTATTTTCCCTTTGCGATTTAACCCTTCATTATTGTCCCTTGGAAGGTTCTCAGTTTTTACTCTTACGGAACCATATGGATGATGTCCTAAGCCATCTCCAGTTGAGCCACAATTCTATTAAGACATAAATAAATAGAGAATTAGAAGTGCATTTGTCTTCGATATTATGATAAGTGATAACATAAATAGTCATAACCCAAACATAAAATGTGAATAGCTACGCTAGGACAAGAAGCCCTACATGACCAATTCATATGCCAAAATATATGCAACAAAACAAGGTAGCCAAGTCAGGTATAAAAGATATCTACCAGAATAAAATCATCTACAAGTCCGGAAACAATATGTATATAGAATAATTCATCATTTCGAATTAAGTTGGACTTATGTATTGGAACTTAAAAATATGAGGTAAATTTAAAAGAAACCTTGTAAACCAAAAATAGTAACATGATTCAGTACAAACCTTGTCTTTGTCAAGATAATCATCAGCAATTTGTCCAGCAAAAATTGAGTCAGCTAGCTCAGAGATAGGAACGTCTGATCCTGTTTGACCAAATTGATTGCAGTGATAGTAAGAAGAAGAAAAAAAAAAGAATTGAGTGGATATATGTGAATCCACAGTGCGCTTAGTACCACAAGTAAAATCTTTTGAATGCTGAGATAGTGGGGGAACAGATATACCAAATAGAGACCCAGCAGATTAAGGAAAACGGGGTGAGACAGAGACATCAACTTGGCCTTGACTAGTCATATAAATTTGAAAATCGAACATCACAAATTGAAAGAAAAAAGATGCAACACATAAATCCTGGTATATTTAATTCATATTACATGTATAATGTATTTAGTATGTAAATCGTGTTTGTTTTCTTCAGAGGGTAAAATCTATATCTTCTGGGGGTATAACTTGTATCTAGCTTGCAAATATCTTTCTAGTCCCTTTTCAAGATCAGCATATTACTCAACAATATTATGGAATAGTAACTACTCACCAAACTTCTCAATTGCTGCTGAAACTTGATTCTCAGTGAACCCCATTTGGAGCAAACAAAGTGTTTTGTCCATAGTCCCATACAATGTTTCATCAACATCCTAAATAAATAAAAAATTCAACTGGTATAAGTACTGTTCAAGTATATAATATGTGTGGTGCAATGCATCAGGGACAGAATAAAAATAGTAGATTACTTTTTTATGCCATTCAAATGATAAAAGATAGTCATGTGGACAATAAGAATAAAGAGAACATCAATTTTTTTTTTGTGATCTATGTATATCTCTTTGCAAACTTTAACACGAGACATATATACCTCTTCACAAACAAAAAGGAGAAGGGTACCACATTAATAGCCCAATTCTTTTCCCATTATATCCTAGCAAAGCTTGAGAATTTTTCATGTAGGAAGCAGCCAATAAACTTGAAAAAAATAATACGAATGTCATAAAACGACATGTGCTCCTTTAACATGGACCTTCACAATCCTGTTAAAGAAAGAGGGTTGCTTTTGTCAAATACCATGAGCATGAATCCTATAGTAGTTGTCCTATTGAATAGCATATGCAACAAATTGCAACAATATGGCCTAATGGGCCCAAAAATCCACTTATGAACTTGCCATTTCTTAGTTTCGATCAAAGGGCAATTAAATACCTCATTGCCATGAGTCGAGTCTTCTACTTCCTTTTCGTACTTTTTAGCCATTTGGGCAGCAACGATGAAGTCTACCATTTCATCAATAGGGGTATCTTCACCTATAATGCAACATTACACATTATAACAGGAAAATAAAGTACCACGGCACCACAACAAGAGTTTGGTTATAGATAACAAATTGTATCCTCTGCACTGACAGTGGACATATTCATAGACCTTAGATGTGCAAAACCATAAAACAAATACTTAGTAATGGTCATGAAATAAAAATGTCTAACCCGCACAAAGCAATAGTAGTATTCTTATTTACTTTTTAAATTCAATTACACAGCAATCTACCAACTCCATAGATAACTCAAGGGCTTTTCCAACTCTAAAAAAATATAATCAAGCATATATTACAACATTCTTTTCCTTGATTCAAGCTAGTTAGTTTCGATAATGAGAGTCTCCACTTATTCCACTATAGAAAAACAATTTAAGCTTACATACATAACAAATTAACGATAAGCCTTACTGTAAATCTATAAGCACGTCCATATGTTTCTGAAGTTCAGTAAAATTTCTGTAGCTTCTCAGAAAATTTCTTAGAAAGTAATAATGACCAATCTCCTGAGAAACAAACATAAAAGATAGATGCAAATAGGATGTATTGATAGCAAAGTAGATCTAAGTGAAGGTCTATTAATAGTCTGAAGGCATGACAACAAGAAATGATTGTCATTAAGAAAATTATGTGTATAGAATCCACGATGTCAATAAAAATGTTCTTAAAAAGACATATATATTTAGAACGCACCAAGCTTATCTATTGCAAAGTCAACATCATTTACAGAGAAGTTCATCATTAGTAAGGACGCTCTTTTATCTTCACTTATGTCATCAAATACATCAGGCTCCTGCCAGAAATTGAAAATTATTCCATGTCAACACATGCCAGAATATAACAAGGATTACTTTTAAAATGATTATAGCCTGAATATAAAAAATTCTGTACCAAAAGAATTCTTCGTGAATGATTTCCATATGTATCTCATGGACAAAAGAGAACGAGAACCCACATCCAACAATGAATTTAGACATTTGAAATTCTATGTACCTTGAGGGAAACCTAGAGCTAGAAGAGTCAAGACATTTAAAATGTGGATATGTAGTTTCATAGCATCATTGAATTTTCCCCTTAAGAAAAATGAATTTGATTTCTGTACTCCTAGAATGTAATTATCTTCTCGCTTTCTATGAAATCCCTGCATTTTTGTTACCCTGGCGAGAAACTTAATAGAACTTATAGAGATAACATATTGTAATTATTTCTTTCTACCATGATCATGTCCTACAGCTTTGGTGTTTTCAATGTTTTGCACCAATTCTACGTCCCAAGGGGATTAAATACTAATTATAAACCACAAGAGAATGAAAAAAATAGGGATAAACAAAACTTTTGTGCAAACAATGTTGGATGCTACCTCTTTTGGTTCAACTGTGGAAACTTCTGGAGGACTATTAGCACCCTTGTTATCAAACAAGCCATCCAGGGAATCTGATGACTCGGCATGTGATTTATGAAGATCCTATTCATTCCAAAGCAGGTCAAAATAAGCTGGTAAATAACATGTGGTGGATTTTTAAAATGATATACACAGCAATTTACAACGAAATGAACGAGAAAATAACCTACTCTGCTTTCCAGTTAATAATATATTTTTGTATAAGAAAAAAAAGGAGATAAAAGTAAGACATTAAAAAAATTAAGTTTGTTAGCAATAAAGAAGTGGCAATATGGACAAAAGACATTGCGGATTTCAAACTATTCAATGTTCGAAGACTTAAATAGTTCATATTTACATCAATCTAGTGATAAAAACAGGTAACGAGTAAACAATTGAATAAAATCAATCGGCAATGTATTCTTCAGTTTACCATATGTTCTTCTACTCATCAGTTAGCTATGAAGTATCCAAGGGAAAACATAGTCAATAAAGTTATATTTGAACGAACAAGGAGAATGCAGTCATATATGTAAAAATAAAATAATCATAGAAATAAACAAAAGGCAGAGATGTCATAAAAGACTATTTATATGCTTACAGAATATGCAACAAGAGTTTCTACAAGCAAATCGGCATCATCTTCACCTGCAGCCAACGGAACATGAAAAAGCAAAAACATCTCAGAAAAAAAATATCTTAGGTCAGTCGTACTATCTAAAAAATATAGAAGTTAAATCAATTGTCTGAAAGAGTATTCTTCGGTTTAGATAAAGCCCAAGGGGAAAAACAGGGAGGCAACAGGATAAAAGAAAAGTTCAGACTAATGAACTTACCCTTCTCTTCAATGGCTTTGTCAACAAGTGATGGTAAGAATCCCATTCCAATGAGGGATGATCTCAAATTGCTTCCAGATGAACTTGCAGCATTGTCCTGGAATCATATAACAATACAGAAGAAAATAATAAACTCTCAGGAGCAAAACACATAATTGAAATTAATAAGTCCAACTCTTAACGGCTTGCAGATATGTGGGAGCTGGAAAGCTGCAAATATGAAAACGTATCGATAAATGTTTGTGGAAGCATGTAACACTTATGCAAATATGCTCTTTATTTACTTAAACAACTTATAATTGGGTACTGGTAGTAATTTGGATAAGCGTGATGGTAAAACTATATTTTTCTACAGTTTGCTGAAGTGCAAAATATTTCAAGCATCTTTACCATCAAAAGATATATTCAAAATCTTCAGAAAGAAACCTACATAAGCATCAATCATATATGAGCAATTCCAGACATACCCCAACACCCCTTGACCACATGCTATCAGATGGCAAAACAAAATCCAAGATCTCAGGCTCAGCCTTAGGTCCTATTGCTCTCTCAACTTCATGGTCTAGCAAACTTTTGCTGCCGGGTATCTCACCCTACAACATAAATGAAAGGTTAAGAGGATATAGTAATAAAAAACACACACACTTATCATATACTACCAAAACAATAATAGCTATTAATCAGGAATACCATATTGAAACAGGTGAAACCCAGAAAATTCAATTTACAGACACACTGCATAGACTGGGCATTCTTTTAACTAAGGTTCTAAATCTGGGTAACGGTCATAACTTGGCAAGGTGCCGAGTAAGGGTTTTTTGACTTATCGGGGAGATATGGCAAAAAACGTTTAGTATTAAATAATAGGGTTAATTGCTAAAAACTACAAAAAGTTTTGTCCACATGATAAAAACTACATCAAGTTAAGAAGTGGACAAAAACATACAATAAGTATTGTCCACAGTCTTCGGTTAGAAATAAGTATTGCAAGGACCATTGGAGGCTCCTCAATGGGAGGGTTTCAAATTTCCATGACTGTTGGCTGAAGTGTGAGCGCATCCATCAAAGCAGAAGATCCGACGACCAACTCATGCCTCAAGCGGAGAAATGTATAAACAAGAGTGGGACCATGAGTTCGCTTGGAAACATTGGTGGATGCGTGTCAAGGAACAACCAAAGTGGAACAACTAATACCATGATGCAACCAATGTGCAAAGCGACCAAAGCAAGAGAACAAGGCTGAACGAAGTCAGTTCCTACGCATCGTCCGAACAAGAATCAACCAATTGGGGAAAGGCGACTAAGCAAGGTCAAGGCGAGGAGCAGAGGAAAGGACAAGGCGAATGCGGTAGAAAAAGAAGAGTTGACTGAAGGAGTCAACAGACTTGTGAAAGTCAAACTGCTGGTGTAAAATTCTTAGCCGAAATCGTGAGACATCGGCGAGAGGCACTAAAGAGTACAGAGAATTTAGTACAAGTGTGTTCGGAAATGGCAGCCCTCAGACATCTCAAACATGGATCCCACATAGTGTGATTCTCATTAAATGTTTTATCGGAGCTTTACTCAGAAAGATTGAAATGTATATATGTTATAGGGAAAATTACATTTTACCCTACCTAGGTTGACACGTTTTCTCAAAATGAAAGAGGTGTCAAGTTAGGTATAGTTATGTATAATGTTCCCTATGTTTTATATTTCACTTATGTTTTTATTGTTTTATCCTATAATGTTTCGATGATGAATTTGGTGTCTGTTTTCAAAGCTAAAGGTATCGTCGTTTCAGTTTGTTTCTCTTGATTTTGCAATTTCTACAATTAGCCTGAGATGGTTTCAATGAGCCTTCTAATTCAGTTTCTCTCTACTGAGAAACCCCAATTGGCCTGGGCAATTAACCCAACAGTAGCTAATCGCATTGGAGTCTTTGGAGATGCTTTAACGAAACATACAAAAAAGATTATCACTGAAGCAATGAAACAGCAAGATCAGAAATTTCACACACATAAAAATGTCACAAACAATGAGCACACAATGCCCCTTTTGGTGGGTTTAGAGAATGAGCGGCTGAACCAAATTCAACAAATAAAATGAGGTGAAAGCTGATTTCTCAGCAGCCAAACAGAAAAAACGCAATCGGAGGCGAGAAGAGGACATAAAGGGGCAAAATCAAAAATCGCATGAAGAAAGAACACCTCCATTTAAATGAAGACGAGTCGAATTGGAGCAGGGAGGTGCAACTTCAGGCGCTTGGGTGGGCTGATCGGCCAATTTCGCCGGAGAGACGACCGTGAGAGGAGAGGAGACGGAAAGAATGGAGTAGGTGCAGCAAGTGTTACCGGAGATTGAGAGATATATTCACTGCCCTAGTTTACGTCAGCAATTTTGGTGGTCCAGACCTCAGTCAATGAACACATCGATAAGCGCAGCTTTTCCTAACCCGTTGTCACGTGGGCGTAGTTGGACCCCATCGCTCTTCACGCAACTCTAGTTCGCGCGGCCATAGCTTCTCTCATACGGTCAGTCAAGCTACATTGTTACGGTATATATAGACTCAAACGACATTAATAATTAATTCTAAATTTAAACGGAAACGAAACTGATTCATTTATTCGAATGAAACAATATTACGTAGACCACTGGGAGGTTATATTTAAAATTAACTTAAATCAAACCGACCTAGAGAAGCTATTTTGCATCGTTGTGGACGAGATCCCACCAATGGAATTTATTGAATGCAAGACGATATATGGAGTGGTACTCGGCAAAGGTAGCATCCAAGATTTTCCGATTAGTCGTGTCAGGAAGGCGTAGTTGGACACGACGTCGGTAGATATCGTTCAATTTCTTCACCATCTTGTTCTTCTTTCACCAACGATCCTTAAGTTGGTTTTGGGACCGTTCGGGAAACGATGGATCATCGGTCACGAGGGCTCGATCGGTGTGTTCAGCTCAGAGTTGAAAGGAGTACTTGGCCTGTAGGTAAGGTTGTAAAAATCGACGCCTTGGCCCATATAAGCGGCGTCTAGGCGCAAAGCCTGCTTTATCGTTCTGGTTTGATCAAGTAGGACGGATCTAGTCGGTTGGAGGACTAGACGCCAATTAAACGGTTGGAGGTGAGTAAGGAGGTGTTCGACAGATCGGTGTCTTCCCGTGTGGTGCTCGCAGCCTAGAACTTCTCTCATCTCTTTGGTTTCTGCAAATCTAGCCACGGTTTCTCATCGTGGTGTAGTCGTGGTCTCACATGTCTCTGCGAATCAATTTAGAAGAGGTTGATCGAAGAAGAAGAAGAAGAAGAAATATGACGTATTGGGGTTGCATAATTGTTTTGGGTGCTTTCGACATGCAGAGTAACAGAAGAGATAAGATAAAAGTTATAAGCGAGACTAATAAATATATTAGGTAAGTATAAAGTAGGTAAAATCATGAATGATTATTTGTTAATATAAGTTTTAGTAACTAAAATATTATTAATTTATTAACATTATTTAAGATTGTCTTATTATTATGTAATATATATTTATTAATGATTAAAAATACAATATAAATACAAATTCGATTAAACCCCGCCTAATGCTTTTTATAACCTTGTTCATAAGGGCTTTCTCGTGCAACCTTGTTTATTTTCTTACTTCACTTTCGGTATTTGGTTCGACATCGAGTTGGGGCATGGGAGGAGGAAAAAATGTGGTCCTCCGGTTTGGGTTATTCTTCACAATCTTCCAACGGTGTTTAAGATTAAAATCCAATCTTTTGGGGTCGTTCGATTTGTATTTGATTTTTGCTTTCTCAACCAATTAGTCATTGAACCAACCACTTTTGTACATGTTGAAATGTTGGGTGTAGTGGTCATGGAACCTGGTGATCTTCTGGTTCATCCAGGACGCCTCCGTCTTCTTCCCTTTCCTATTGATGCTATCGGTGGAGTTGTTGATGCATGATCGGCATAGACGTTATTCCTCCTAAACGCTCTATTTCAACCTCATCTTGGGTGAGTTGGGGAGGTTGGGTAAGATGACTTGGTTGAGACATGTTGATAAGGGATCCTAACATGTGGATCTCCAACTGAAGTTGGCTTGGATCGAGCTCGATTTCGTTGATGTTATCTAGGAATGATTAGTATGAGTCTTCCATCAAAATTTTCTGGAAGAAATGTCGAGTAGAAGAAGGTAAAAATGTGAAGAGGAGAGCTCAAATTTGTGTGAAAAAAATATGTAGAGAGGGGTGGGTGTGTGTATGGAGTAAAATTTGTATTTTTGGATGGGTGGGGATTAAACTCGGAGGGGCACGTGGCGTTAACGCATTGATGTGCTAACTAGTTGTTGCTCCGCTGACTCTGATACGTCAAAAGCTTGACTCAACAACTAGGCTCAACATATTGCGTCAAACTGTTGTGCCAAGCTTGATGCGACATCTCCTACGTCGAGATCTCGAGTGATATGTCAAGGTATCTATTGCGTCGAGTATGCGCTGATCCATTGTACATGCTCTTATTCTTGTGTACTTGTGCTTAGAATTAGGCTATGTTTTTTAAACGTTAAACATAGATATTATTGTAAGAACTGCGTCCGGTCAACGCCGGTCAAACCGGCAGGAAACAGGATTAAACCCTAACTTCGAACGTTAAGTGAACGCCAAAACGACCAAACTTAGTCTTGGGAACACTTAGGGCAACTTTGAGACAAAAACGGAAAAAGTTGACTTTTCGCCGAAAAAGTCAACCGTCGACACTGAGACTTACAGGGCTTATCCGGGGCCCACAAAGCTTAGCTGTTGTTACGGTTAGCATCG